>VDFB02074166.1:0-156003 GCA_007258455.2 Sequoia sempervirens | reverse complement strand
TATAACTCTACAAAAACTCTACCCATTTCATATGTCTCTAATTTAATTTTCCCTAACTATTTAGGTACTGCAAGGCTTGATGATCAGTATATAGAACAAATTCCTTCAACAACAAATAATGTCTCCATTTTTTTAATGCTTGAACTATTGCATGCACCGATCATATAAAAATACTTTCGCATCATTTAACTTTTCATTGAAATAGGAAATTGGCTTACCTTTCTTTTGGCTCAACATCACCCAATGGCAATGTCCACCGCATCAATAACCACCAAACACCTTGTTGAAACTGGAAGTGGATAGAACGTAGTTGCTCATATCTTCTACTTCAATAGTTCAAAACTCTTTGCTGCTCCAGTGCTCCAGTTGAATTCTTTTTTATCCCCTCTCATTGTTTCAGTCAGGGGTCCACAAATACTACTGAAGTTTCTAATGAACTTTCTATAAAAACTAGCCAAAGCATGGAAAGATCTCACCTCGATAGTAGTTCTTGGGGTAGGCCATTCTAGAATAGCCTTCACCTTCTCTGGGTCCATCTTGAGACCTTCTGCTGAGATAAGAAACCCCAAGTACACTAACTCCCTCTTCACAAAATTGCACTTCTTCAGATTAATCAATCGTTTATCTTCTCTTAACTTCTCAAAGGCTCTTTGAATATGCATCAGATGCTCCTCCAACGTCTTACTGAAAATCAAAATATCATCTAAATACACAATAACAAAACTTCCCAGAAATTCTTTTAGGACCTCGTTCATGAGCCACATGAATGTGCTCGATGCATTGGTTAGCCCAAAAGGCATGACTAACCACTCGTACAGGCCCTCTTTGGTCTTGAAGGAAGTCTTTCATTCATCTCCCTCTCGAATCCGGATCTCGTGATATCCACTCTTCAGATCAATCTTTTGTGAAGTACCGGAAGCCCACTCAAATGCCCATCAAGTCATCCATCCTCGGGTGAAATCTGTACTTGATTGTTATCTTGTTTATGGCTCAGGAATCTGTACACATCCTCCACTCCCCATCCTTCTTTGGTGCTAGTACTACAGGTACTGCACATGGACTCAAACTCTCCTATATCAAACCCTTTCTCAACAACTCTTGAACTTATCTGTTCAACTCCTCATTTTCTACTGGAGTCATTCTATGAGTTGCCTTATTTGGAAAACTGGCTCCATGAATCAAGTCAATCTGATGACTGATCTTCTTTATTGGTAAACCCTCAGGTACATTATCAGAAGCAATATCCTGAAACTCATCCAACATCAAAGAAACTTCTTCTGAAACTTTCTCACTATCCTCCTTACTCACTCTAGGAATCAATGCATAACACATACGCTCATGCTTCATACCTTCTAAAAATTTTCTTCCATCTACATAACAAATTCTAGCACTACTGCATACCTTTTCTTCGGTCTCCTTTAGGGGTTTCAACTTGTGATGAACCCCATCCTTTGCCAAGGAATAAGTGTTTGCATGGCCATCATGTATAGCTCGCCTATCAAACTGCCATGACCTCCCCAACAACATGTGACATGCATCCATGGGGATGATGTCACATAGTACCTCATCATGGTAGCTCCCGATCTTGAACTTTACTAGGCATTGCCTATTGACCAAAACTTGTGGTCTTTCTACAACTAGGAAATCTGATAATGTATGTGGGTGTTTTCCTCTTCGGAAATTTTCCAATCAGGACCATCTCCTCTAACACTGTGACATTTGCAATTCCCACCATCAATAATAATGACATCATAACATTTTCCTTCACACTCTAAAATCTTGTGCGTAAATGTGAGATTCTTCCTCTGCTCTCGGGTTCCTTTTCAAGTAGTCACTAGGCTCTCCCTAATCACTCAGGGCTTCTCCCCTTTCAAAGATCATCTAAATGTTTAGACTGGCCTCCTCATCTACATGCTAACCCTTTCCATGACCTTCTGCCTTTGTTCCTTTCCTTCCTGTGCCCTGGTCTCATAGGCTCGATGCCCTTCTTCGCTACTAATCGAAAACATGTTCCTTTGAAACCACCTCTTCCAGACATCCCTGTCTCATATCTCCCCTTTTTTGTCCTCTACCTCTCTTTGGATCGCACACTCTTGACCACAGGATGGTAGAGTTATATCTTTTCGCTTCACCTGGTACCCACATCTCTTCATACTTTCTTTTCATCATTTCAATTTAAGGCTCTCCTTAATCGCCTCTTCCACTTTGACCTCCTTCTTGTCCTTTTTAGTTGTTTGCCATCAAATATTTTGTTCAGCTTTTCTTCTACCTTCAGAGCAAACTGATAGACATCCTCAATGGTGGTCATTTTGACTAGGCTTAACTCCTCCTAAATGCTCGCTCATAACCCATTAAGATATCGGGCTACCTTCTCCTTATTGGCCTCTATATATGTGGGATGTTATGATGACCTTGTGAAAATCTTTTAGTATATTCTTTTCATGACTGCTTCCTTGTCGCGTAACCCTTTGCAATTTCTTCAAATGTATCTAACTCATAGTCCACTGGTATGAACTGCTTATTCAGCTTTACCATGCATCCCATCTCATGGTATTTCCTTTTCCTCTTCTATTTCTTTCCAACTAGATCTATTTCCACCAAATACTGGCATGGCCCTTCAGCTTCATTTTCACAAACTTAACTTGATCTAGGTCCTCTATTTTCTCATACTCAAAATATTTTTCTAGCTTGTTGATCTAGTCAATCAACTCTTTCGGGTTCAGACTTCTGAAATAACTAGGGACTTCTACTCTGGGTCTTTTCCTGATCTTCAAAATGGCCCTTATTATCTGCATTTGTTCTTGATCAATTGCTTCTTCTTCCTCTTCTACGTTTGAACCTTCTTCCTCTCCTTCATCCTCACTTTCCTCCCTTGGGTTTAACCCTCTTTTCAATTGCTCTTGTAACGCATCAATATGTCTCTAGAGGGCTGCCAGTGCATCTCTTCCACTAGCATTTCTGCCGCTACGACCACCTCTAGCACCACCACGCCTACCAAGCATCACTCTTGGAGGCATCTTTCTTGACCTCAACCCACAACCACGGTCCTAGTGCGAACTGCCTCATGATCAACGATCTGTCCACACGCTCAAGAAAACCTATCTCTGATACCACTTGATCAGGGCACAACCCGATTCTTAGAAAATAACCCACAAACAAGAGAATAATTTTATTATTTAGAAAATGGAGCTTCTTACATGCAGAGGATCTCAAATCCCCAAGTTCTACAACACATGCAAGTTACAGAAAGCTACAGAATAACCCTTTCACAATATGCGAGCTTGTCCCCAAAAAAAGTTACCCAAAAAAATTAGAAACCCACCCATAAATAGAGCTCCTCCTTAGTTTGGAGCCAAAACAACATTCAAATTTGAGTTTAGGTGGTTTGGTGCCAAAAAATTACTACTTGAAGTTCAAATTTCAAAAGAACATTTGCAATTGTATCTTCTACAAAGTGTGCCAACTTTCTAAGGCCATAACTTTTGATCCAGGACTTCGATTCACAAACCGTTTAAACTGTTGGAAAGGTCTCAAAGTCAATAATACACTCAAAATATAACTCAAAATATTTTCAAGTGCAAATTTGGGAAACTAAAACTGCAATATCTTTCAACCTAGGAATAGAAATTAAAACTGTAAATTGAAAATTTTATTATGATGAAAAGGGTATCCAAAAATGTAAAAACATCTTAAAAGTGAGAAACTTGAAATTTAACTATTTTGGGGTGATGCAAGATTTCCCTTACACCACTGGATGCTCCTGCATCAAGGTTGTTTGTTCAAAATTCCTTGAATCTTTTGAAGATGTTGACAAGGATTCTTCAGATGTTCCTTCTTCTCTATCAAAGACTATTAGTATCCCTTCACATTCAATGATTCATTTTCTAGAGTCATTGATTGAGGTTTCCATCATTCAATAGGACACATTCAATTTTCTAAACTTGACATCACAAGATGGCTTTGTTTTGAAGTGATTTCTGACTTGGCTATTTCTACAAGTTTGGAGGAAATTCTTGAGGGGATATCTCTCCTCTATTCAGATCCTACTTTAGAGATTTTTCTTGAGTCTCCACATTCCTTTTTCTCGACCTTGATTAGGGATCTAGAGACTACCTTGGAGGTACTTTCTTTCCCTTCAGATATTTCATATATCAGACTTCTTCCCTCCCATTCCATTCAGGAGTTGGAGTTTCTTTAGCATCTTCCATTGTATTTTCTTCTTCCTAGTGGGAGTCATATGGTTTGGACACATTTGTTGCGTCAAAATTCTTTTAGTGGTTTTGAGGACACTTCATTCTATGGGGAAATCCAGTCTCCATCTATTACTTCAATGGAAGGACTATTGTATTGCAGTCTTTGGATCTTGTTCAACATTAGTTTCCACATCATCCTAATTTGTCACCTTCTTCCTTGATTGGGCATGTACCTGACTTGATTGTGGCATCTTCATCTTCATTAGACAATAAGACACATGAGAATATTTTAGAGACACCATCATCATCCATATTCATTCTTCCTTCCTTCAATTCCTATCCAGAATGGGAATCATCCTTGCACTTGCACTTGGTTTTGTTTCTTCTGAAAGGGAGACAAGTTTTTTGTTGACATTGGATCATTTTTTGTCTACATGCACTTACCATTTTTTCAAGTGATATCATGTTTTGGGGAGGCTATATAGTCTCTTTATTTCCTTCCTATTAGGGGGGCTATTGATTGTAATATATCCATGTGACAAATGGTGTACTTGGGGGGCATCAGGGAGTCCTCCATCCTTCCCATCCTTTCTCACTTTTCTACATTTCATCTCTTTTTTGGATATGGGTTTTCTTCCCACTAGGTTTTCCCCTTTTCTCTGTTTGTGGGAGATTAGTTGTATTTTCATAGCATTTGTAAATGAGTACCTAAAATGGCCATCATGTAGCCGGGACCCATCATCATAATTGCATAATAATTTCCTCCCTAAGTTGCAAATTATCATCATCATCATATGGGGGGTGTTGGTGTAATTAATTATTTAATTACAGTAGCATAAGTTTATCTTAGGTATTTTAATTACTTAATTAAGTCCTAGGTTGCATTATTAGAAAATCATTAATAATGGGGTCATTACCCTTTCCATGTATTTAGGAGATAAGATTCCTTCTAGAATAACATCTAGAACTTATCTCAATCAGTTCATCATTCCCTAGGTAGTTAGTCAGGGTTTACATGTTGCCATATGTTGTTAGATCAAGACACATGACAACATCTAAATGCATCTTGTATCTCTCTCTTTCCTATATAATAAAGGCATATTTACACTCGCAATCATATTAGATCAATTAGATAATCTATATTTGCATTCCCCTAGTTGAAAAAATTTATGTGTGGGTGAATTTCTTCTTGGAAAATATCCTTTGAAGTGTGCACAACTTCATTGGATGATTCAACATTAATTATTTCAACATTATAGGGATTGGTTTTCTAAATGTGAAGAATTTGATGGAAGTAAGGTGTACTTGGGTGATGATTCTCATTTAGACATTGTTGGCTGTGGTAAAGTTAAAATTAGATTTCCTGATGGTAGAATAAAAAAGATTAATGGTGTGTTGCATATCCTTGGATTAGCATGAAATTTGTTATCTATAAGAAAACTAATAGATGTTGGTGTGTAGGTAGTATTTTCTGATGTAGGATGCAAGATGGTCGAAGGTGTTATGGTGATTGCTAGAGGTGTTAGATATGACACATTGTATAAGCTTGATGCATGCACTATTGAGTGCAATAATTCTTCTGTGAGAAACAAGTCTATGAAAGAAGTGAGGGATTCACCTTTAGCAAATGGTCATAGACTTTGGGTAGCCAAGGGTGCTCTTTCTTCTAAAACAAAGTTACCTATAGATAAAACTATGTTATGGCACCAGAGACTTGGACACACTAGAGAAAAGGGTCTAAGGACCTTGAAAAATAAAAAACTTGTTGAAGGTTTGTTTGATTGAATCTTGAATTTGATTTTTGTGAGCATTGCATTTATGGAAAATAAAATCACATTCAATTTTACTCGAGTTCTCATAAACCTTGTGGTGTATTGGATCTTATGTATTCTAATGTGTTTGGTCCTATACATGTTCCTTCGATTGGTAAATCCACATATTATGTTTCATTTCTTGATGATTATAGTAGAAAGACATGGGTATATTTTCTAAAGAGTAAATATGATGTTTTCAGTTGATTTAAAAAATATAAAGCAATGGTTGAGTTGTAGACTAGAAAGAAAATAAAATGTTTGAGGATTGATAATGGTGGTGAATTTTTCTCTAATAATTTTGATAGATTCTGTAAAGATTGTGGTATTCATAGAGAGAAGAAAAATTTGTATTCTCATCAACAAAATGGGGTTGTAGAAAGAATGAACAAGACACTGATGGAGAAGGTTAGGAGTATGTTGAGCAGTGTTGGCCTAGAACAAAGGTTTTAGGCTAAAGCTGCTGCCACTACCTGTTACATGATTAATAGGTCTCCTACATCATCTCTTGTTTATAAGATGTCTATAGAGGCATAGTCGGGTCGCAAGCCTTCATTAAGAAATATTAGAGTTTTTGGTTGCGAGGCATATGCACATGTGCCAAAGGAGAAGCAAAGAAAGTTGGAGAATAAGGCTGTGAAATGTATCTTCATTAGATACAGTTATGGTGTGAAAGGATACAAGCTTAAGGAACTTGTTGTACAAAAGGTAATATATAGTAGAAGTGCTATTTTTAGAGAAACTAGAAGCCTTCTTTTGTTACATTGTAGCTAGAACAAAGTAAACAAGAAGATGTGATTCAATTTCCTTCTACACCTAAGAAAGTTGAATCAAGGCCCAATGAAGGACAAGAAGTTTAGGAGAGCTCATCTAACTCTAGATCTTTAGAAGAGGAGGGAGAACCTCCAACTCAAATTGTTTGTAGGTCTACAAGGAATAGACAACCACCTGAAAGGTATACACTTGATGATTAGAGATGTATTTTTACTTTGAATACTAACATGGATGAACCCAAATCTATAGAAGAGGCATTAGGTATGAATGATGCAGAATCCTGTAAGATTGCTATGGATGAAGAAATGGCATCTTTGAAAAAGAATGACACATGGTATCTTGTACTATTTCCTAAAAGACAAAAACCTATTGGGTGAAAATGTGTGTTCAATAAATATATTGGTTCAAATGGAGGTGTTGAGAGTTACAAAACAAGGTTGGTTGTGAAAGGTTACTCTCAAGTTGAGGGTGTTGATTATGGTGAGATATTCTCTCCTATTGTAAAAATGACATCCATTAGATTTTTTCTTCCTATTGCTACTGCTTATGATTTAGAGGTTGAGCAAATGGATTTGAAAACTACTTTCCTTCATTGTGACTTGGAGGAGAATATTTATATGACACAACTAGAGCACTACATGGTGAAAGGTAAAAGTAAATTGGTTTGCAAATTGAAGAAATATTTGTATGGATTAAAATAGAGCTCTAGGATATGGTAGTAGAAATTTGCTACATATGTGTTGAGTTTGGGATTTGAGCATTCTAAATAAGATAATTGTGTTTATTATAAAAATGATGGTGATCATTTCCTGTTTATTGCATTATATGTTGATGATATGTTATTTATTGGCAAAGGTAAAGGTATGATTTCAAAACTAAAATCTCAACTTGATGCTACATTTGAAATTAAAGATCTTGGTGCAACTAGAACATTATTGGGATAGAAATTTAAAAAGATAGGGTGAAAAAAAGCTATGGTTTGGCCAAAGTAAGTATGTTAATTCAATTTTATAGAGATTTAACATGCAGTAATATAGACCATTGTGTGTTCCCCTTTCTGTTGGAACAAAGTTATCTATTTCAAATTGTCCAACATCTCCATCAGAGATGGAAGACATGAGTAAAGTGACTTACCATAGTGTAGTTGAATTTTGATGTATGCTATGGTTTGTACTAGACCAAACATTTCGTAAGCAATGGGAGTTCTTTCCAGATATATGTCTAATCCTAGTAGAGTTTATTGGGATGCAATTAAAAGGGTCTTCAAATATTTGCATGGTGCCTCAAATTATTCCTTGTGTTATTGTAAAGCATTTTTTTCTTCTATTGAACACTTTTTTTGGGTTTTCAACCCTTGCTTCCTTTTTGCTTCAGAATGAATCCATGCCAAAGGACAAAGACTGCTCTTGCATAAAGATGCATAATGCACCATGTGGTGGTTGCACAACTTTATATATATCGATTCCTTTGGGATTGAACTGGGACATGTGTTAGCTTGGAGGGGATTTTCTTCAAAACTGCTCTCACAAGTCTAAAACACTATTGATGATGTTTTCTACACAACAACAACTCATATGGAATATGAAATCCTATCTGTCTTGAAAGGTAAATCTCTATTAGTAAGCCTCAAGAGATAATCCCAAGGTCTCTAATGTCAGCTCTTGACAATGCATAAACAACTCAATGATAAATGTGAAAATGTTGGTAATCACAATGGGACCTTACTAAAAGCAAAATACTAAATCTTAATTTATCAGATCTAACAATATGATGATACTTCAATCCTAAATTTAACCAAATAATCAAAGAAATAACAAAAGATAAGGGTTTCAGAGATTTCTAAACTTAATATTAAACCTAAGATTAACAATGGAAATGACCAAACACTTGAAATGTACTGATCCCTCAAAAATGATTCCTACTTGACCCAAATGAATCTACAATCTTATAGAAACAGTGCAATCTTCTAAGGTGTTAGGATTTTCAGATCATGAACATTCATTCAAACAAACCTATTGCAATTGAAATGAATAAACCCTCACAATTGAACTAAGCACAATAAATATAAAGTCCAGGCTAACTTTGCAAAGCAACTAACAATCAGTTGGTTGTGAAAAGTATGGACCAAGGATTGCTGCAACACTTCAATTATCAAACCATAAACACCATTAAATCAAATCTAATTCTAAATATCAATTTTCCTCAAAGCAATTCTAAAGATAGAATAACAAGAACCATGCAAGTTAAGAAGAACACAAGTATGGCACCAAATCACAATGTCATTACTTGCATCAAATTATCCACTGTAGCAACAATTCTAGCTTTCTATTACAATATTTGCTTGAGAGCAACTACTTGATAAATCCTGCTCTACTTAATTCACTCTAACTAGCTCTCTATTTGTCTAAAATTTCTTATTAACCCTTACAAATGAGGCAAAATGCCATATTTATAGAACCCCCCAAAACATGTCGACCTAGATAGGATTTTACAATAATAATTTGGCACAAGTCAGCCAAGAGAAATTCAAAATGAAATAAAATATGCATTAAATGCATGAACTTCATCCAGGTCACCCTAGGATCTCCAATGCAGCTCGAACCAATGCATGGAAAAATAATAGGGAAGCACAAATATCGATGTATCCAATCATTAACTACCTTCCCCTTTGTCCTTATTCCGATCCAACATTTCATGAACTTTCAAAAGCACCCTATCCAAGTCAGCCACAGGTGGTAAAGGAAAAGCCCTAAGTCATCTCTCAATTGATGCAATTTCTTGCCTTGACTATTTTACTAACTTATCCCAATCCACCTTTTATGTTAGGTATTTGTCAATGACAACAATGTATGTGGCCGCATTATCCAACTGGTGCTCAGAAATGGAATCATCACTAATTAGGGCATAAAAATCATGCCACCATTTCCTCAACTGTTCCAAACTCAAATATTTGGGAGCAATCTTCCTTCTCCCTATCATTATCTCAAAGAAAGCAATGGATCCATTATACACACCAGCTAGGGTATCATCAATCTGCCTCCTTTGTTTGTAAATATTTTTCAGAACCTTCTGCCTAATTTGCAATGCTTCAAACCATTCCCAAGGTTCAGTAGCTCTGGAGGAAGGAAGAATTTTATCACTTACTAGCTTATCCCTAGTGTACTCCATGATAGTTTTGGTTTTCTACAGCAGGAGATATGTATCCTCCTTATCCTGTGCTAACACTTCCTTCAACCAATCAATTTCCCTTATAGAATCCTTCCCTGTTGACAAAATATCTTTAATGGCCTCATTTCCTTTGGTTCGCACCCCTTGCAGCAAATTTGTAGTGGCAAGAGTTGAAGCCTTCATCTTTTCCAGCTCGGTAATAGTCTCTTGAGGTAAATGTTTTGCAATATAAGTGGAAAGGTTAATAGATTGCAGGGGTTTCATCAAATCCTCCAAGCATTTCCTGAGATTCTCATTTTCCTTTTTTAGCTCTTGCTTGGTCTTTATTTCCTTCCTCAATCTGCCCAAGATGACTGCACTAGAACCCTAATAGTCTTCAATATCTTGCTCAATAGAAGTAGGCCTTAGATTGAAAGTTTGAATATTATAATCCTTTCCAGTCACATCATCTATACTCTTATCTAAAGCAGTGGTGGCAATGTGGACAACTCTATTGCTGGTCTCATCCCTTTCAATCCTTGAAATCACCCTAGCCTTCTTTTTACCTTTATCTTTTCCAATCTTGGCTAGTAGCTCATCTCAATTTGGTGGAGTGTCTTCCACAACAACCTATTTTCTCCTTATCTCCTTGTCTAACCAATCAGGGATAGTGGATTCCAATTGCACTTTAGTCTGTTTCACCTCCTCCTGATGGTCCTTAGGTGTCTCTTCACTCAAACCTTGCTTCTTAGGAGTCCCTGTCTTGCTTTCCTTCTCTTCAACATGTTATTCCTTATGCTCAGGGGATGGAATTTTTTCTTCTTATTCTCTTGGAGGGACCTCTTTAGTTCTAACAGTGGAATACACATAAGCTACTAAAGGAGACTTCATTACCTTATCAATTTCTACCTTTGCACTATAAAGTTATCCCTCATGAAATTCTTCTCCTTCAGTATCCGGATGATCTTCAAAATTTTTTGACTCACCTGGTTTGCTTTGAACTTTATGAGCAGAAGGCACATCATCATGTTGCTCCTCATGAGAAACAACTGGAGGAAGGTCTACTTTAGGAACACTATCCTTGGGAGAAGGATTCTTTGACCTCCTTCTGTACACTCGTGCCTTCTCCTCTGAGCTTTCTATATTTACCACCGGCGGGGTAGCTTCTTCTTCTCCTACCTTGGAGCTTTCCTTCTATGACAGCCTTATGACTCTTCTCCTTTTGGGCATTGGAACATCAACTTCAAGACCGTACTTTTCTATTTCTTTCTGCTCAGACCTCGTAGTCTTTGACCTTTTCTTAGGAATGGGCTTTCTCTATTTTTCTGTCTCTTGGACCTCCTCCACTTGAACACCTTTGATCTTTACCTTAAATGGATAATCCAACTTATCCTTGCCCTTAGGATCCTGGTCGATTGACTCCTCAGAAGTGGAATGAGGATTCAAATCTCCCATCAACTCATAGGTGCATTGTACACCTTCATTTTCTAACTCCCATAGTTTATGCCTCAACCACATTTTGGTGAATTTGGTGACTGGATCCATTAGTTGTTTTAGCTCTGTCTTTTCTTCCTCTAGCCAATCCACATCACCAATTGGTCTATATTTTATTGCCTCATATGTATGGTCCTGAATAAGGTTTCCATCATCCTCGAGCTGATCAGACACTACCTTCACATTGTATAAATGAACTGATTCAACTGGAAGGTGAGAAAAATTTTTCTTCCTAACCTCAAATTCATCACTGTAGTTAGCCCAGTATTCCTCCAAATCAACCTTATGACTATACTCTCTACTGGCCTTCTTTTGGGCTTCACCTGTAATATCAAACCTTGAACTCTTGGCATGGAAAGTGATCTGTATAGGATCTAGACTAGATTGCAGTATTTAATTGCTTAACTTTTACAATGCTTTTACAATGATTATTCCAAGTTAATTAAATCAAAATTAACTTATGGAAATAACAAAATGAAAGTAATAACAAGGTGATTATAACAGAAAGGAAGGAAATGAGAGAAAGAAAGAGAGAGAAGAAGAGAAGTGCAAACAACGATTGATAACGGAGTTCGTCACAAATGTGACTACGTCTCCGGGTCCACTCCAATAGAGAGACCAATCCGATTAACTCCAAAATCAATTACAAAGCACCACAATCATTCTCCAAGCACTTCGGCAGCATAACAGCGTTCTGACGTGCAAGAATGACTCAAAGAATCTCCACAAGACCTCTCTTTCGTCTAACTCCACAGCTTCAAGACTTCGTCACCTGAAAAAAACTTGATCCCCACTCTCACCTCACACCCTCCTTTTATACATAAAATTTTCTCAATTTGGCTACTAACCAATTGATTTGAAAATATTTCCCAAATCCACCTTATCTCTCCAAAATACAAATCATATTTTTAAAAATCCTCCATATCTCCTAAAAAAAACAACTTATTCTCCCAAATCCCCCATTTATACATAATAAATATTTAATAATCTTTTTTTTTTCTTTAATAATATCTTAGCCCCTTATTTTCTTGAATCGAGCTTTTAGAAATTTGGGAGATTATTGTTTTTAAATTTCAAATTTTAGGAGTTTGTTTTAATTTTTATAGGGCATTCGGCTTGAAACACTTAACAAATAGATCTGATGCCATATTATATCAAAACCGTCGGATGGCATAGTGGTGGCTAAATGTTTTGTGAGGCCGGCGGTTCCGGGTTCCACTCCCGGCCGCTGGCTTTTAAACAGCCATTCGCTAATTTTAAAACAACAAAACAAAACTGTCACCGCCTATATTTAGAGCCGAGTTTGTAGGCGGATTGGTTGGAGGGGCGTGCTATTTGTAGGAGGTTGGGGGATCGAATCCCCCAACAAACATTTTGTTAAAACAAAACAAACTTTCAAATCAAACCGCTAACAAATTCAAAACCGCCGGAGTTGACCACGGCTACGTGGCATGCCGAGGAGGTGCCACGTGGCAGAATGCAATTCGCTGAAAAAGCTGACTAGGATGTGATGTGGATGCCAACGAGGATGCCATTCATGTGATGACGTGGACGATGACTAGACCGCTGACAGGTGCGTACGGACGCCACGGTCACTCTATGATTGGTCTGACAAATGCCACATGTCATACTCTGATTTGTCCACATCAGATTCCGTATCACGGCTGACATCATCTCAGACGGATGATGATGTCATCACCACCTTCTAGTCACCAAGTCAACTAGGAGCTTTGGACCGCTAATAAGTTGAGCCTCCGCGTCGGATTTTGACGAAACGAATTGCGTTGGAATCTGGATGCGGTAGCTCTTTCGATGGTGCAGATTTGGAGAAAAATGAGACACTTCAATTTTCATCAAAATGTCCACCGGATCAGGCCTCCCCATCAAGACCTTTTGGACCTCCAAAAGTGGTTACTCGACATAAGTGAGGACTTGGTTTCCCACTTGTCCTGTATCCTTTGTACATTATACTTGCCTACAAGCACAATGAAGACTGCAACAATATTGTTGAACATAAACATAACTTTATCACTTCCATAAGCATCTACATCCAATGTCATAGCCACTAACCAACAGAAATTGACTAGCATCAAGCTGAACAACAATGCAGAAATGAAAGAGAATAAGTCAACAACAATTCGATCCTTTACAACAGGAACATTTTACCCAAGGATTCATCAATGCTTTCAAGCATCATTTTCTCATGCTGTACTGCAAGTGCATCCTGCAACATCTGACCCTGGTTAGCTACTCCAAGTTCAAGTGTAGAACCACCTGTACTACAGACATAAGAGTTAACTCTTTACTTGCATTAATTACCCTCTTTAACTGCCCTGTGTTTGCAAAAGAACGATCAGTCTTAATCCTGTGAGAATGTACAATATACTGAATGCCATCTTTAAACAAGTGATAATGATTCTTTTCCCTGTAGAAAATAGCTTTCCTGTCATATAAATAAGGGCTTCCAAGCACTATCCCACAGATATCCAGTGGAACTACATCAAATTGTACTTCATCCACAAATTTACTAGTGATTGTGAATCTTAAGGTGCATTGTTTTGTTACTTGCAGCTTATCATTTTCACAAATCCAGCCTAGTGGATAAGGTTTCTTATGTTGTGTAGTTTTTAATCCCAAGTTCTTTACAACACTTTCTGAAATTAAATTCACCTGAGATCCACTATCTATGAGTGCATCAATTTTACTATTTTTAGCAACAACCCTTAAATGAAATAGCTCGTTCCTTTTCACATCTTCAGAGAAATCATTAACTGTAGAAGAAGAAGCACAACTACCAATAGAAACACCAGAAATAGGAGCTTTACCTTTTAGACCCATCGCTGTTATCTTAATCTCATCATCTGAATCTGAGCCAAGATCCATAACAACATTCGAGGCTTTCTCCTTACCTTTCTGTTTCTGATTACGTCTTTGAGCCCACTTAGGCTTCAATTCGGGATGTAACTTCCAACAGTGATCTTCATCATGACCTTCCTTGTCACAATGAGTGCAAGAAAGTTTCTCATCCTTCTTAACTGTAGCTGCCTTCTTTCCTTTCCCTGTCTCTGCATTCTTGGAAGATTTCTTTACATCATTATCAAACTTATCAATAAAAGATCCTTTACCCCTTGACTCTAAGTGTGTAGCTTGAACAGACACTTCATCCAAATTACAAGGGTTCAAGACCAAAATGGAATGCCTAAGGTAGGAATGCAGACCTCCTATGTACTTCAACAAAGTGTCCTGGGTGTACAAAGGAACATTCAAAGCAATAGCCTTCTTCCTAAATTCATGGGTGTACTCTTGGACAGTTTGACCTTTCCCTTGCCTAAACATTTGCCAATCCATCATTAATTGCTGCATATGTCCTAGGGGATAAAACTGCTTCTTAAGAGCATTAATAAATTCTGCCCAAGTTAAACTGACTCTACCATGTTGTGAAACTTCTGCCTTAGACTTACTCTCCCACCAAGTTAAGGCTGTACCACCTAAACGAAGAGTAGCCAATTGGATCCTATCAACATCATCAACTAGGTTTTGGACTCTACAGTAGACCTCTATTTGTTGTATCAAGTCATCCAATTTTTCAGCATTAAGTTCTCCACAATATTTAGGCAAATCAAATTTTACATCTAGTTTTATTTTAGGTTTATACCCACTCTTGAAAGGATTAGAAGAAATAGAATGAGGAGAAGATGGAGAAGAAGGAGAAGGAGAAGAGGGAAGAGAAGAAGAAAAAGGGTAATTTGGTTGCTTGCCACCATCTTCAGGTTGTTTCCCTTTCTTCTCTTCACGAGCATCTTGCTTCGACGAACCTTCTTCACGTTCCTTCCGTTCTTGTCTCTCCTGGAAAAGAATATCCACCTTTGCCTTCATCTCAAGGAATGCTCTTCGAAACTCCTGCTCACTGATTTCTTCAGGAACCTCCATTCCAGAAACTGACATCTTCAGAAAAGTTCTACGCTTCCCGATCTCAGGATCAAAGTCTTCGAGCTTGCCTTCACCCTTTTGAATCCTTGATCTCGTTAGCATTCAAAAACAAATAACTGCAATAATAGTCTACTGTGCTCTGATACCAACTTGATCTGTATAGGATCTAGACTAGATTGCAGTATTTAATTGCTTAACTTTTACAATGCTTTTACAATGATTATTCCAAGTTAATTAAATCAAAATTAACTTATGGAAATAACAAAATGAAAGTAATAACAAGGTGATTATAACAGAAAGGAAGGAAATGAGAGAAAGAAAGAGAGAGAAGAAGAGAAGTGCAAACAACGATTGATAACGGAGTTCGTCACAAATGTGACTACGTCTCCGGGTCCACTCCAATAGAGAGACCAATCCGATTAACTCCAAAATCAATTACAAAGCACCACAATCATTCTCCAAGCACTTCGGCAGCATAACAGCGTTCTGACGTGCAAGAATGACTCAAAGAATCTCCACAAGACCTCTCTTTCGTCTAACTCCACAGCTTCAAGACTTCGTCACCTGAAAAAAACTTGATCCCCACTCTCACCTCACACCCTCCTTTTATACATAAAATTTTCTCAATTTGGCTACTAACCAATTGATTTGAAAATATTTCCCAAATCCACCTTATCTCTCCAAAATACAAATCATATTTTTAAAAATCCTCCATATCTCCTAAAAAAAACAACTTATTCTCCCAAATCCCCCATTTATACATAATAAATATTTAATAATCTTTTTTTTTTCTTTAATAATATCTTAGCCCCTTATTTTCTTGAATCGGGCTTTTAGAAATTTGGGAGATTATTGTTTTTAAATTTCAAATTTTAGGAGTTTGTTTTAATTTTTATAGGGCATTCGGCTTGAAACACTTAACAAATAGATCCGATGCCATATGTATATCAAAACCGTCGGATGGCATAGTGGTGGCTAAATGTTTTGTGAGGCCGGCGGTTCCGGGTTCCACTCCCGGCCGCTGGCTTTTAAACAGCCATTCGCTAATTTTAAAACAACAAAACAAAACTGTCACCGCCCATATTTAGAGCCGAGTTTGTAGGCGGATTGGTTGGAGGCGCGTGCTATTTGTAGGAGGTTGGGGGATCGAATCCCCCAACAAACATTTTGTTAAAACAAAACAAACTTTCAAATCAAACCGCTAACAAATTCGAAAACCGCCGGAGTTGACCACGACCACGTGGCATGCCGAGGAGGTGCCACGTGGCAGAATGCAATTCGCTGAAAAAGCTGACTAGGATGCTGATGTGGATGCCAACGAGGATGCTGATTCATGTGATGACGTGGACGATGACTAGACCTGCTGACTGTGCGTACGGACTGCCACGTGTCACTCTATGATTGGTCTGTACAAATGCCACATGTCATACTCTGATTTGTCCACATCAGATTCCGTACCACGTGCTGACGTCATCTGTACGGATGATGACGTCATCACTCACCTTCTAGTCACCAAGTCAACTAGGATCTTTGACCGCTAATAAGTTGAGCCTCCGATGTCGGATTTTGACGAAACGAATTGCGTTGGAATCAGGATGCTGAGCTCTTTCTGATGGTGAAGATTTTGGAGAAAAATGAGACACTTCAATTTTCACTGAAAAATGTCCACCGGATCAGAAAGATAAGCCAAGAGTACTCATTTCTTCTTCTGAAGCCTAGGCAGAACCAATGGAAGGACAAGCCTCTCCAGTGCCAATCCTTAATGGGAAATCTCCACCAAAACCAGTCTTATGTTTGTCCCTCTTGACAATGGAATCAAAGTCACATATCTTCCTAGTGACTTCTAAAAGTATGATATGATCAATAGGGTATCTTGGAAGTCTATAAGGAGCCTTTTGGAAGCCATCAATCTGAATGTAGGAGAAAGTTGGGAACTGAATAAACCATGCCTCATATTTCTTGATGAGTTCTTTTGCTTGATCTAAAATCCTTACATGCTTTGCACCCTGAAGTAATCTGGTGATATGCATCGTGAATGCATCATTCACCATCCTATAGCTCAAGCTTCCTAGATGCAATTGAGGGTAAACCTCATAGATAATATACTATCCAAAGGTGCCCCTTGTACTCAATCCTTTGTAGGGGTAGAATCTTGCAAGTGCATAGACAAAATATGAGGCCATCGTGAAGGTCTTGGTCTGCAACACATTAGACAGCTACTCATGAATTACTCTGCTAATGACTCCTGCCCAATGGTAGTCAATCTTCTCCTATTCCATTCTTACAATCACATGGCACATCCAATTCTCAAACATGCCAACATTCTTCAATCCAACCACCCTGCTAAGAAGAGTGATGGCATCAAAATATTCTTTCTTGAACTTTGCTTTGAATAACCGCTTGGGAAGTTTGGAATAATGAGACTTGGGCTTCTCCAGCTAGGAATTGATAAGCTATTGTGAATTCATAGTCTATTCATCATAGAACTCCTGAGCTGCCTTCATGTTGAATGCCACCACATGAGATCTGTCTGGCATATCAAAAGTCTAAGTAATGGAAATAGGCTTGAGATTTACCACAATCCTTCCTTGAGGACCAATTATTCTCTGTGTGTCCTAATCATAGTGCCTGGAACACTCAAGGACAAGCTCATAACACTGCACTGTGGAAGGGAAACTGGCTACATGCAACAAATTTGACTCCTTCATTATTCTAGCCACCAAGGGAAGATCCTCGACTGCCATTCTTTCTTTAAACTCTTCGTAATCCCACAATCTGATATTTGTATCAGTCACCTCAGACCAAATTGATGTAATTTTACTCTCAGGGATCCTACTCTTGATGTCTATTTTAATCCTTTTTGCCTCAGATACTGAGGATCCCTCCACTGTCTTGCTAGATTCGGCCTGCACTCGACACGAAAATCATAGTAAAAACCACAGGAAAGCATCAAAACATCATTAGAATAAACCTCATACAATCAAGGTGTTATTAAAACTCATATAAAATGATCTTGATAAACTTCGGGTTTCAAGACCATCCGCGGAATCTGAGCCAGCGATGAATTTCAGGGAATTCCAGGCTAGACGAATTCTAGCAGGATAATTATGAAACACCTACTAACAATTAAATCTGATCATTATCAATCAATAAACCACATAGGAGATCATGAGATAGCATGAATTAATCATAAAATGCAATAAAAATCACTAACACATCATGCTATTCCATATTTCCTTACATTTCACCAGATTTTGGGAAAATCCGCTAGAGACAGATTTCGCGAAGGGGAAGACTCTTCGTAAACTTCAGAAAATCTAGGCGGCACAAGACTTCAAGAAAATCTGGGGTCAACGAAATCTACAGATAAGGTAAAAATACGAAAGCATGCAGATTCTAGGAAATCAAAGGAAATCGGGAAAATGAAGGAGGTCAGGAAAATCCGCTGGAGACGAAAAATCGCAAACTGAGGACAAAACCTGGATTGCAACAAAAAACCACGATTTCACTTAGAACACTAGATTGATCATGAATTTCAAAGATTTAATCTTAGGGAAATTTTAATATGGGATTTCTATGGATTCTCTTAGCACTCGAAGCCAATTTGAGAGCATACTAAAGATAAATGGTGATGCCCTAAGTCAAACCCTATAGATCCACCATTAATGCATAAGCAAGCTCAAAATTTAAACATTTCAACTACTAATTCTTGACTAGAGGAAAATCATGGCTCTCAAGCAAGATACATCAAAATGAAAATAAACAAAGAACCTCAAAACTCACTTGGGAGATGATAAATAAAGCAAATGCTGGGAAGCCCTAATCATAAAACGAGCAAGAATTCAAGAATTTGAACACCAATAAATTTTATAACCCCAAAGCCTTATCCACAATCATCAATTAGAAGCAAGGAAATCAAAAACATACCATTGTGAAGTGAGAATCGATCTCAGAAACAACAAATGCGAAATTAATGGCATCCACAAAGAATAGTAGCAGGAATGCACAAGAAATTACCACTCAAATCCACAATTCGCAAACTCAACGCCCCAAATCCAAATCCAACTCTTCTAAGAATGCACTCCTTAGCTGAATCGATGACAAACAAGAAGCATAATAGTGCAAAAGACCTCAAAGAGTGGTTAAATACATTGTTTGCCAAAGGTACAGATGACATTAATGCCGATCAACAAGACAGGCTGGTGAATCTGGAAACTCGATGATAGGATGAAATCTAGAAAAATCCAGACCATGTGGAATTCCATGAAGACTAAAAATCTCTTAACCACAGTGTCCAGTCAGAGTCTAAGCAGGATCTAGGAAAATCCATCTGGGGTGGAAAGTCCCAAACTTTAGTGAAAACTCAAATTTAGCTCAAAATTAAAGATCTTCAATGAATAACTTAGGGGAATGATTTAGGAAATCAACATAAACATTTAAGCACATGCCAAAATAAGACAAAACCTCAAAATGAAAGGGCCATGAAACCAAAACCAAAGTGAAAGAGGGTCCCTACCTTTAGTGGGGCGTGTGTACAAAAACTGCACAACAAATGGTGACTTCTGCTGGGAAAATGCTCTAGAGCATTTGATGATGAACAAGAATCGAGAACCCATAATCTATAGTTTCAGTCTCACTATCAAACAAATAAATCAGAATGCAAAGATTTAAAGAATCAGAACCAAAGGATAGAATGAACCTTCCATAAACTAAAAATCCAAGTGTGTGAATATGAGTTCATTTCCCTCCTTGAGCTATTGCAGAAACCAAGCTTATTCAAGTCAGGCTATGTAAGGATTCTAACTTCAAAAGCAACCTGGATAGAGCCTCGCTGCTGGTTAGGCATCCATAGCTCTGATGAGGTTATCGTTGTGACTCTCCTGAATATAGCTCTATTACCAACTAGGCATCTATAGCCCCAATAGAGAGATTCAGATACCCTTGATAAGTTGAATTCATTCTTTTGATTTTCAATATTTCACTTTTCTTTCTTTTGATATTCTTTCTATCACTTTTCATTTCAACCTGTGAACAATGAAGTTCACACTCAGGGCTGAGAACCACAGTGGCACTGAAGTAGAAACAAGATTTTTCACCTAACAAAACTTCACAAGGATTCCAGGGCAACATCAGGATTCTTAAGATAGATGAGAGATATAAGATTTCAGAGTACTTCAAATTCAAATCAAAACCAGTGACCCATCTTCTATAAATCAAACATTTAGACTGCTTGACATTGACAAAAGACCTCGACCACCCATTCAAGATATCTGATTAAAATCCACCAATAAAATACTTAGAACAATTCTAGATAATGATATATTTTCCATGCAGGTGCAACACATCTAGGCAAAAACAGAGAAACCCCCAAAGCAAGAGCAAAGGAAAAAAAACAAACTAAAAGAAAACCTACACTAACAGAAACAAACAAAGCAAAGTGGAAAGGGAAACCTAATGTAACCAAACCAAACCAAAGCAAACAAAACAGAAAGGAAACCTAATCTAACTATATATAAGAAAAGAGCTGAAAATAGCTCAAGAATGGAAATAATACTTCAAATATTTCCCATTGACAAGTAGTGGGATATCCTCTCTAGTGAGAGTTTTCAAACGGAAAGCATTATCTCCCAGAATTTCTAAAATTTGGTAAGGGCCAAGCCAAAGTTTATCAAATTTTCCATGCTCCCCCTTACAGTCATGGGCTTTATCCCAGTAAAGAACCAAGTTAGAAATCCTAAAAGATTTTACCTTTGTTTTTTTATCAAACCATCTCTTGACTACCCCTTGATGTTTGGAAAAAATTTTCTAGGGCTTCGTCTCTCTTTTCCTCAAGGTGTAACAATTCAGCAAGTCTAGCCTCATGTTTATCTCCCTCATCATAATATTCATTAATGAACTGCAAAGTGGGGATCTTTAACTAAATGGGAAACACATGCTCTAATCCATAAACTAGGTTGTAAGGTGATATTTTGTGATGTCCCCACTCTAGTCAGTCACCTGATGCAGTGTGTTAGCCTTTTTCTTGGACCCTTGTGGGCTAACTGGATTGGTTAGAGGGTCAATGGTACCTTCTGGAGAGTTTGGTCGATTTCATTTTCTGAGATCATGGATTGGCTCATTGCAGGCTTTGGTAGTACAGGAGTTTGTTTGCTTCTGACGGCACTGAATTCTGTGGAGAATTGAGGGAGATAGGCTTACTTAAGTGATTTAAGTGATATTTTAACTTAAAGTCTTTTTATAAAGTCAAATTGACTTTATAATTTTTATATCACTTAAATAAGTCTAAAGTGAGTGTTTTAAAGTATTTCATTTAATCACTTAAAGGATGCGCCAAAAATCAAAGTTAGAACTATGGAAATTAACTTGAGTTTATTTCCAAAAAGTTAAGTGATCTAAAACCCTAAAATGTATGGCCTCCTTGAGTTTTCACCTCCTTTGTTATATAAGGGTTGAGGGCAATGAGAAACTCATCTATTTGAATATTTCAACTTTTCCTTGGAGGTTTTTCCCTTTGCTTTCATCCTGTGATCAGGTTTGCAGCAATCCACCATTGGAGAACGAAATCTCTTTAGTGTGAGCACTTGTGAGGCTGTGAGAGATCAGCTGAATTGGTGCAAATTGAGAGAGCTTCATTTAGAAGTTCTGCAGTGCTTTAACAGATTTTTGTAAGTGTTCTTCATAAAAAACAAAGGGTTTGAATGGATGGTGTTCTTCCCTCTTCATGGCAGGCATCATAGCTACTTGGGTGCACCTTCTAAGATGTGTTTCTGGTCTTTTTGCTTGAAAGGCATGGCTGTTTGAGCTAGGGTGCACTTGCTGGTTGAAGAAATGAATATCTTCTTGAGGGTTTCTCTTCACTATCTTTAGCACTTGGCATTCCTTCTTCTATTTCTCAAGTTTCACAGCTGGATTCAGACTTTGTTTCATCCTATTCTAAATATTGTTAGATTTTCATGTATAGACTAGCAAACTGGCTTCATTTCCTAATTAAATAAACTAGAGGCTTTCGAGTATGTTTATATGTTCTAAATCCATTTTTGAGCTCATTAAATACCTTCTACAATTTCAGTTTGATTAGATTTTCTCAAGTTTTCATTCTGTGAGCTTTTATATGATGCACACCTTCTCTTTTGTCTACAAAATTTCTCTAAAAAACTAAAAAACACAAATAGACTTAAGAAAAAGATAGGGGTTTGAGCAGTGAGCTAGCAAGGCTCATCAAATATTCCTATGGAAGTCTTATGTCTTGTGTGATCAACCCAAAGAGAAAATCTAAGTTGGGTATGCCAATCCTTCGTATTTCTTTCTAACAGTTTGTGAATGACATTCAGGAGATTTTTGTTGGATGACTCAGCCAACCCATTACCCCAAGGATAATAGTTGGATGCAAATTTAATGATAATCCCATGATCAAAATCCCAATTAGAAAACTTTAAGGATGAAAATGTAGGACCATTGTCACAAACTAAAGACATAGGACATCCAAAACGATTAATGACACCTGATTGAATGAAATTAATTACTACCTCTGAAGTACATTGCTTGCAAGCAAGAGCCTCGGTCCATCTTGTAAAATAATTAGTGACAATAAGGATATACCTATGACTAGCAGAGGAAGGCAGATTGATTGGAATTATGAAGTCCATCCCCCACTGTGCAAAAGGTTTTACCTCAAAGATTGGTTGGAGTGGAAGACACTCCACCGAATTGGGATGAGCTACTAGCCAAAATTGGAAAAGATAAAGGTAAAAAGAAGGATATAAGGTGATTTCAAGGATTGAAAGGGATGAGACCAGCAACATAGTTGTCCACATTTCCACCTCTGCTTCAGATAAGAGTAGAGATGATGTGACTGGAAAGGATTATAATGTTCATACTTTCAATCTAGGGCCTACTTCTATTGAGTAGGATATTGAAGATTATTAGGGTTCTAGTGCAGTCATCTTGGGAAGATTGAGGAAGGAAATAAAGACCAAGTAGGAGCTAAAAAAAGAAAATGAGAATCTCAGGAAATGCTTGGAGGATTTGATGAAACCCCTGCAATCTATTAACCCTTCCACTTCTACTGCAAAACCTTTACCTCAAGAGACTATTACCGAGCTGGAAAAGATGAAGGCTTTGACTCTTTCCACTACAAATTGGATGCAAGGGGTGCAAACTAAAGGAAATGAGGCCATTAAAGATATTTTGTCAACATGGAAGGATGCTATAAGGGCAACTGAATTGTTGAAGGAAGTGTTAGCATAGGATAAGGAGGATACAGATCTCCTGCTGCAAAAAACCAAAACTATCATGGAGTACACCAGGGAGAAGCTAGTAAGTGATAAAATTCTTCCTTCCTCCAGAGCTGCTGAACCTTGGGAATGGTTTGAAGCATTGCAAATTAGGTAAAAGGATCTGAAAAAGATTTACAAATAGAGGAGGCAGATTGATGATACCCTAGCTAGTGTGTATAATGGATCCATTGCTTTCTTTGAGATTATGACAGGGAGAAGGAAGATTGCTCCCAAATATTTGAGTTTGGAACAGTTGAGGAAATGGTGGCATGATGTTTATGCCCCAATTAGTGATGATTCTGTTTCTGAGCACCAGTTGGATGATGCGGCCACATACATTGTTGTCATTGACAAATACCTAACATACAAGGTGGATTGGGATAAGTCGATAAAACAGTCAAGGGAAGAAATTGCATCAATTAAGAGATGACTTAGGGTTTTGCCTTTACCACCTGTGGCCGACTTGGATAGGGTGCGTTTGAAAGTTCATGAAATGTTGGATCAGAATAAGGACAAAGGGGAAGGTAGTTAATGATTGGCTACATCGATATTTGTGCTTCCCTATTATTTTTCCATGCATTGGTTCGAGCTGCATTGGAGATCCCAGGCTGACCTAGATGAAGTTCATGCATTTAATGCATATTTTATTTCATTTTGAATTTCTCTTGGCTAACTTTTTGTGCCTAATTATTATTGTAAAATCCTATCTAGGCCGACATGTTTTGGGGGGTTCTATAAATATGGCATTTTTCCTCATTTGTAAGGGTTAAGAAGAAATTTTAGACAAATAGAGAGCTAGTTAGAGTGAATTAAGTAGAGCAGGAGTTAGCAAGTAATTTCTCTCAAGCAAATATTGTAATAGAAAGCTGGAATTGTTGCTACAGTGGATAATTTGATGCAAGTAATGACATTGTGATTTGGTGCCATGCTTGTGTTCTTCTTATCTTGCATGGTTCTTGTTATTCTATCTTTAGAATTGCTTTGAGGAAAATTGATATTTAGAATTAGATTTGATTTAATGGTGTTTATGGTTTGATATTTGAAGTGTTGCAGCAATCCTTGGTCCATACTTTTTGCAACCAACTGATTGTTAGTTGCTTTGAAAAGTTATCCTAGACTTTATATTTATTGTGCTTAGTTCAATTGTGAGGGTTTATTCATTTCAATTGCAATAGGGTTGTTTGAGTGAATGTTCATGATCTAAAAATCCTAACACCTTAGAAGATTTCACTATTTTTATAAGATTGTAGATTCATCTGGGTCAAGTAGGAATCAGTTTTGAGGGATTGGTCCATTTCAAGTGTTTGGTCATTTGCATTGTTAATCTTAGGTTTAATATTAAGTTTAAAAATCTCTGAAACCCTTATCTTTTGTTATTTCTTTGATTATTTGGTTAAATTTAGGATTGAAGTATCATCATATTATTAGATCTGATAAATTGAGATTCAATATTTTGCTTGTAGTAAGGTCCCATTGTGATTACCAACATTTTCACATTTATCACTAAGTTGTTTATGCATTGTCAAGACCTGACATTAGAGACCTTGGGGTTATCTCTTGAGGCTTGCTGATAGAGATTTACCTTTCAAGAGAGATAGGATTTCATATTCTGTCTAAGTTGTTGCTGTGTAGAAAACATCATCAACAAACACCTGCTCACTTGATACATCATCTATTTTTTTTAGGTAGTATGTATCTTCCACAAAAATATCTTTTTGGGTAGAGTTTTTGGGAAACACGACAAATGTCTTACTTTTGGGGTGGAACCTTCAAGTCGACATCATTGATCCCCATAGCTAATCAATCAGATTTTTCCAAGCTTTGTTAAAATTCAATTTTCTTTTGGTAGTATATCTTAGATAAATTTTTAAAACCATTAATAAAGTAGTTGAGACTTAATGAGTGAAGATTGTTGTAATCTAATCAAGATTTAGGATCAAATTGTGAGCTATCAGATTTAGGCATCTAGCAATCTCTTCTTTTGGTTTGTTTGCAGTGGTGTCCTCTTCTTTTGGCTATAAGTAAGGGTTGGCAATAGTGAGTAAAAAAGTTCAAAAGTTTTCCTCAAAAATATTTAGAGGAATATAGATACTATCTTAGGGAGCTCTATTTACTTAGTAATAAGAGTGTCTTTACAAAATACAATTTATTCTCTTTGGCATGTTGAATTTAATTTAGACTATCATCAGATTGGCTTCTGACCTTTATTTTCAGTTAATATATTGAAACATTTTGATCTATTAAGAAGAAATATTTGGGATTGTGCATTTTTATGGCCTTTGTCAAGTTTCTTTTTCATATTTAATTCATATTGAAAACATTGTGTTAAAGCTTTACATTGATATTCTAGATAATTAATTTACATGTTTTTAGCTTCTATGTTTTATGATATCTTTTAGAAATTGGATCATGTATGTTATACTCTTTCATTTTCTGTAAAAGGTATGCCATTTTCCATATTATGTTGTAAAGGGTAAGGATTCTATAAATTTTTGAGTATTCTATTAATCTTTCAAGTTTTCTTATATCTGATTGGACCTTAATGGGTGCTTCTCATGGGGAGAATTGAAGGACTACATTGTGTTTTTTTAGCCTTTCCTTCTCGATATCTTCCCAACAATGAAGGGTCTATGGCATTTTGTGTCTATCTTATTAGTTATAAGAAATAGTTAAGGTTTGAAATATTGTAAAAGATTTGCTGCATCACCACCTTTATATTTTATTTACATTTATTTCTACCCCTTTTCCCCAAACACAAAGAAGAGTCATCTTTCTTTAAAAATATCAGAGGTCATTTAGTGAGGCACAAATTGGTCCCCCACTCGCTGAATTTCCCATAAGGTTGTTTGAAGAGGCACAAGATTCAATGATTAACAATTCTTTTTTTGGCATGCCTGGTGGGACTCAAACCAACAATCACCTTATTAGAAGTTAGAAATATTTCTTAAATTAGACCAAGAAAAGAGGTTGGAAATTTCATGCCCAGAGTTTAAACAAGAGAATATTCCAGAGGTCATTTCTTGTATTCCCAGTTACCTACTTCAGTAGCTAGGAGGAGAAGACTTACAGGTTCCATATCACCTGTAAGAAGCAACTGGGTAAACAGTGTTAGCCCATAATCTAGAGCCTTATCTACTCCACTAGGAGGTTGAACCTTCCAAATCAGAATACCCATCTACCCTATCCATAGGAACTTGTTTACAATGGATCATATAGGTGCCCCTGATCCTAGAATTTTTGTAACTTGGGATAGCAGTAGCCTGCTACAACCACCTACACCCCCAAATGTGTGGCCCACAATACTCACCAATTCTCTCAATGACATCCAGAAGTTCTCTGGGGAGGATTTTAAGACCCCTTCCAAACATCTCCAAGATATAGCAGAGGTATGCAAAGTACATAACAACGTGGAAGAGAATGTAATCCCTCAAGTTAGTGGCTGCATTGTTCAGAGAAAAAGCTAGGAATGGTACAGGTCCCTAGCTTCTAGTTCTATCCATTCTTGGGATCAACTCGGAGATAAGTTGTTCAAGTACTTCTCGAAAAAGGGATATTGCTCCTCTTTGCTACAACTAATTACCATCAAGAGGGCCCCACAAGAGGCCATAAGCGAATTTTATACTAGGTTTTAGAAAACCTAGTATAGGATTCCTATGATAGTTAGGCCTCCAGCTGCTATGGCATTCATGTTCTACCTAAATGCTTTCAATTCAAATATTGCGGTCATGGTATAGTCTATGGGAGGAGATACCCTTCCTGACACATACAATTTGGCTATGCTTGTAGAAAATAGTCTGATTGATGCTGTGAAGCTTCCACCATGTCCATCGATTCCCATGTTCATAGAAATATCTGGTGGCCCCTAGGAAGAAGAAAATCTGAGTGCCTTCTCTCTACAAAAAAGCACATCAGATGTACCACCATCCATGTATGTACACTTGGGTGCACAACCAAGCACATTAGGCTCTTCTTCATTAGCAAAAAATGTTAAAGATATGAAGAATCTCATGTGGTCCTTTGTGAATGAGCTATTCCTCATCTAATGAAAACAAGCAACACCTTCGAATCCTCCCACATAGGCCTATCAAGGAGGAAGTCCATATTATCAACAAAACACATATCAAGGAGTTTCAAAAGGAGGAAGTCAACAACCAATGCTTGCAAACTAGATAGTCCCAATCACCATGCCACTTTAGACCATCAAGAACAGTCCAAGCAAGGATCTGGTCCTAGGCCGAAACAACCCAGTAGAAGATGAGAACACAGTGCTTCCTATGTAATGATAGCCATATGCCTCAAAATTTTCCAAGGGGAAACCTTCAACAGAAGATAGCAGGGCAAAGAGGCCAAGGCATGTTTTCAAACACGAAAGAATATCAGTATCTCAAAATGGAGAATGCCCACTTTAGAGCACAAACATGAGGGATGTCCTTAGAGAAAGAGATGGATATCGCACCAGACCAAGCGCTCTTCTCTTAGATATAATAGGAAGATACAATATTTGCAAATGAGGCTCCAATGACTAGTGCCATGCAAGTATAGTCAGACTATAACACAAGGTGCAAAAGAATGCTCACTAGAGAATATGTGCAACAAGCTCCACAACATCTACAACCACAAAAACTATAGCTACAAGTAAAGCAAGCCTCACAGACCTAACTTACTCAGTAGTCACAAGCTCCACCATTACCAGAAAAAGAGGTAGAAAAAGCACCGATCCCATACATGTTAGATTGGCCTCTCTCAAAGATGAAAGAGATACCACCATTCAAACACATGGTCCCACCAGTTGGAATGGTCAACATGGTTGAACAATTGAAAAGGGAACCCACTAATGTATCTTTGTGGGATGTTATATTGATTTTGGAACAAAAGATATTGCTTTAGGAGGAATTGAATAAAGAGAAACAAATATTGCGGATGGACGTAATCCCACCACATAATCAAGATAGAGACAAGAAGCCCACGTCAGACCCCCGACCTTCAG
Source organism: Sequoia sempervirens (assembly GCA_007258455.2). Lineage (NCBI taxonomy): Eukaryota > Viridiplantae > Streptophyta > Pinopsida > Cupressales > Cupressaceae > Sequoia > Sequoia sempervirens. The sequence continues at coordinate 127,391 of VDFB02074166.1, read as the reverse complement.
AAGCCACAACATATATAAACATCACAAAAACTGAAATGTGAAAGAGGTAAGTAAACCAAAGCCCACACCATTCTTTTTAACACTTATTGTGGGAGATAAGCTTTTAAATAATAACATGATTGATTTGGGAGCTAGTACCACAGTCATGCTTAAGAAAGTGGTCGATTCCCTGAAACTTAAGTAAAAACCTCTTGAGAAAGGGATGATGCAATTAGATAGGAAGAAGGTCTTGACTATCAGTCGCATCAAGGATCTATCTTTAACCCTCTTCTCATGCTTGATCCAAACTGTCACACAAGAAATAGTTGTGATAAACATCCCCTCGATATTTAGGATGTGTCTTTCAAGGGACTTTACAACAAAGCTTGATAGATATCTAGTGCTTGATTGGCCCCATTTAATATTCAAATGAAGCACAAGGAAAATATGAAGATCCTATCTCAACCCTTAATCCTTAGAACATAGAGTGGATAATGCGGTCCTGTGTTTTTAAGCAGTGTATACCTCCTTCTCAAAAAGGGAGATGTATTACATAGAAATGTTAGAAGACGAGGAGGAGACAAGTAATCAGAACCCTGAAGAGGAGGTCCTCCTCAATTAGTTTTTTGACTCTGACCTGATAGAAAAATTCCATGCTACCGGATTGGGTACCTATGTGATCTTTGATGATGACCAGGTCTTCTTGAAATTGGTAAAAGAGTAGGAAGAGCCTAGCGGACTGGGTGACAACAATCTATGGACATTATATTTTGGTGGCACCAAATGCAAGGTTGATTCTGGAGCAAGTGTCCAATTGGTATCCTTGATTGGATCAGAGACCCTCAAAGCTTTCCGCTTCTAGTTCTCATGCTCGAATAATGATTTTGAGTATGAAGCTTTGGTCCATGGTTTATTTCTTGTAGAGAAAATGGGTATAAGAGAGTTCAAGTATTCAAAGACTCCGAGTTGGTCGTAAGCCAAGTCTGTGGATAGGTAGCTGAAAAAAATGTCAGAATGAGGTCTTATAGACATAGGATATGGGATTTGATCAAGAGCTTTGAATATTTTAACATATAGGTTATCCCATGATCCCAAAATTCCATCAGTGATCAGATGGCTTCGATTGGTTCACAGTTTGAGCTGACTCCCAAATCAACAAGAAAAAAATGCATTGCAAACCACTATATGACCGTCAATTCCCAACAATGATCAAAACTTATAGGTTTTTGAAAATGATGTTTAGATTGCCACTTTATTACAAAATTTAAAGAAATATTTTGATCATTCATAGTCTAAGGCTAGAGGAGCAGTTACGAAAGGACAAGTGATCCAATTAAAGGAAAATAAGCTCCTACGAGGTTTGATTTCTCTTGAAAAATTTTTTGACTGTGAGGATGAGAAGAATAGAAAACAAAGATTCACTGTTGACACAAAAGACTATGAAGATCTTGATGTCAAGAATGGAAAAAAGCTAAAATTCAAAAAGAGATGTCCCATAATGATAAAGAGAGATTGAAAGGATTATGTTCTAGATACAATGTAGTCATAGCTTGGACCTATGATGATCTTAGAGGTATCCAATATTGTACTAGTGTAGAAAAATAATGTTGATATTTGGCTGTGTGGATTTTAGGGACTTGAGCAAGGCTTCACTAAGAGATCACTACCCTTTTCCCTCAATGAAGCAGATTCTATAGACCATGGCTAGATCAGAGATGTTCTCGTTTCTCAATGGTTTTTTTGGGGTATAACTAGGTCTATGTAAAGGCTAGAGGAGCAGTTACGAAAGGACAAGTGATCCAATTTTTGACCTAGTTTATCAATGTTTTTTTGACCTAGTTACGAAAGGACAAGTGATCCAATTAAAGAAAAATTCCCTTCGGACTCTCCAATGCTGGTGCCACCTTCTAGCAAGCAATGGACATCGCCTTCAATGGATTGATCAATTAGATCATCTTCATATATCTGGATGACCTAACTATTTTTTCAAAATTTAAGGACGATCATTTTGATCATCTCGAAAAGATCTTCTAGAAGTGTCAATAGTTCTAGATTTCCCTAAACTCTAAGAAATGTGTCTTCATAGTATCGCAAGGCAAGCTGTTGGGTTTTGTGGTATCAAAAGAGGGAATATCCATAGACCCTAAAAGGGTAAAGGCTATAATAGAGCTACCACTGTTAGTTAACCAAAATGGGCTACAGTCCTTTCTGGGAAAGATCAATTTCATTAGCCAATTCATTTGAGACTTCATGGGCATCGTGAGACCTATCATGCTAATGCTAAAAAAAAATTAGTGTTTAAGTGGACTCCTAAAGGCAAGCTTTCTTTTGAGCAAATAAAGGCAACAATTTTAGTAGCTCCAGTGTTAGCTAACTTGGAATTCTCCAATAATTTATTTCTCTATGTCTATAGTGGCCAGGACAACATAGCTTTAGTACTCGCTAAAAAGGATGAAGAGGAAATCAGAGAGTATCCCATCACATTCCACTCTAGGATTCTCAAAGGATATGAAAATAAGTACAATTTTGTTAAGAAATAGGCCTTTTCTATTGCTAAAAGCCTCAAGAAACTCTAACACCTAGTATCGGCCAATAAAATCACCATCCTCATCACCCATCCCAGTGTTCAGGAATAAAATCACCGAAGATGAGATAATAAAAAAGAGGGCCAATTGGATCACCAAGATCCTAGAATACAATGTAGACATCCAATTGACCAAGCTAGTTTAGGGAAGAGGTCTTTGCGAATACCTTGTACATAAATTAATCCCTAGGTGGGAAAAGAGACTAACCAGGTCTATATAAATCAGTTCAAATCTGACGAGTCATGGGTGGCTAATTAGACAAAATTTATACAAAAGGGGTAGTATCCGACCATCATTCCACCTCACAAAAGACGCTACTACTGATTACAAGGCACCAAGTATGTACTGATCGAGGGAATTTTATTTAAAATAAATTATGATGGCGTCCTGCTTTGTTGCTTAGATAAGCCACAAGCAAAAGGAGTTGTAAATGAATTCCATAGTATTCCTTAGGGTGGAAAATTCTCTACAAATAATACTAATCTAAAGATAATGCGAGCAAGATATTATTGGCCTTTCATGTTCTCGAAGGCATACCACATGGTGTGGAAGTGTACTCAGTGCCAATTTTTCATTGGTAAGCAAAAGAACCCTGCCATGCCATTAATCTTGATCGTAACTAAGGAAATCTTTGCACAATGGGGTTTAGATTTTATTGGGATTATTAATCCCATCTCTAGCATAGGCCATAAGTGGATGGTTACAGTGACCAATTATTCCACAAGATGGACAAAGGTTGTTGCTCTGAAAAATACTAAAGAAACAAAAATTGTTAATTTTCTTGAGGAATTAGTGGCCAGGTTTAGTTCACCTAAGACCATCATATCCAATAATGTGCAAGCCTTCGTAGGTTTTGGGATTTTGGATTTCACTCTCAAGCATGGGGTCTACCTCAAGAATTCATCCAATTACTACCCGCAAGGGAATGGGTTAGTATAATTGACCAACAAGAGCCTAATTAGGTTAATAAAGTGTATTGAGTCGAAATGACAAAAGGAATGGCACAAGCATCTGTGATCCGCTTTATGGGATGAAAAAATTACACCCAAAAAAATCTTGAAGACCTCTCCTTATGAATTGGTGTATGGGAAGGAGGTGGTTTTGCCTATTTCCATAGAAATTTTGGCATTGAAAATGTTAAAATCCTTGGAAGTCGAGGAAAATAGTAGGATAAAAGTAAGATTGGAGGAACTCCTGAGCCTCGAGGAAAAAAGAGAAAAAAATTATGACACCATGATTGGGCACCAATAGATTGTCAAATGATGGTTTTATAAAGATGCCTCCAACCCAGATTTTCAAGAGGGAAGACTTGTGATAACATACGATGAGCGCTATATGAAACCAAGATTCCATGCAAAGTTTGAAACTCTATGGAAGGGTCCCTTCCGCATTCATGCATTCAAAGAAAAGGACGCATATGAGTTAGAAGATATGGATGGCAATGTTCTAGATATATCGTTAAATGGTATTCATCTAAAATTGTTCCATTAAAGCATGCAAGTTCTTTTAAAATTTTCACAGTTATGTACCATATGTAAACTTTTTGTAAAATATGATATTTTTATGAATAAGCCATGGAAGTAACAAAAGAATAAAAACAAGTATTATATTTATATCCAATGAAAATATTTACACTATAATACATATATCGAGCCTGAGGCTTCGAAGAAGTTTGAATCCTATTGCTAAAATTTCTAGATTAGATTGTGTATGAATTTTTGTATAAAGTTTCAAATCACACTCTGTGATTCATCATCAAGATAAGAGAGAAAAAGGATCAAATGAATCAAATTTTATCTTTTTTCTCTCTTATCCTAATGATGAATCATAGAGTGTGATTTGAAACATTATGCAAAAATTTAGATACAATCTTTAATCCATAAATTTTAGCAATAATCTACATGGATTGTGGAAATCTACTATCACTAAGTTTGAAGACTTCTCACGCAAACCAAAAAAGTATAAATCCTAAAAATTAAAAAAAGGGAGGAAATGTGCAAAATAAGTAGTGAAATTGAAGCCTTCATCCATTGCTAGTAGCCAAAATGTTACTTCTTTGGGTTTTCTTCAATAGGGTCATAATGGGGGTTAACAACACAATGCACATGGGCACGACATGACATGAACCTCAATCCTTGACACCATGACTATACACCATAAATTTGAAGTGATTTTTCCAGTTGAACCTAGGAATGCGCTCCATGCCATACTCCCTCAGAAGGAAGGAAGTTGTGGGTCGAGATAGTGAGCGATGCCTCTCCAAGTCCATGGTGCAAAATTCAGTGAGAAGGGGAAACTAGGGTACCTCCTCCCCAAATTCAATGTGCCTGCGGATATTCATGGAACTTGGAATGCTGCCACAAGGGATAGCTACATGCACAATCTCGTTGAGCCCATATAAATATGCCGAATTAAACATAGTGTGGCACAATTCGATTATCTAGGGCTTGGAGATGTCTAAATCCAATAGGGGTGCCATGGACTGAGAAAAAATGTTAGAGTTGCATTGTGGTTGGTTTTAATCCTTCACATAATCTTTTCCAAGCACCCATTTGAATGCCACAATGATGAGGCAGTCATTCTTCTTTACCAGACATTTAATTCTATCGCTATTGACTTCACCTATGAAGGAATATTGCCGCCTTCGTCCCATGAGCTGAACAGGGGTACCTAGGCCAGACATGATAGCAACAAGCAAGCTAAAGGCTAGAAAAAATGAAAAATACTGTGGAAAAGCTTGCTAACTCAAGAGTTAATTCAGTGAGTTCTTCACTGAGGTGGCATTGCTATTTATAGAAAAGGTGCATCGACAAGCTTGATGAATAAAAAATTCATCTCTTGTCAGACGGTAATGGAAAAAATATCAAGGTGACAGGAGGTGAGGAATGAATTGTACGGAAAATATAACACTAAGCCTTAAGAAATTAACTCAAGCATTGGGAGTAAATGCTTGTGTGTATCAATTGCTGCCATGTGTCCATTGGAATCACCAATGCTAGCTTGCTTGCTTATGTGAAAAGAAATTGATTAAAGTGATAAACTTTGAAAAATTAAATATGAATGTCTTTCCAAAGTACTTTTCATCATTCAAAGCATGCATTCTATTGCTAAAGGTATGCTTCCCATTGCATAAATCTTATTTGTAAAAAGGGAGGTGAAGGTAATGTACTAATTACATTCTCACAGAAAAATTGGCATTCCCAAGGGATATAAACCCTACTCCACATGTATTTTCTTGTTGGAAGAACTTATCAAGATTGTAGTAACGAAAATTCCTTATTGCATGTACATGCAAGAAAATTAAATCCACCAAAAAAGCAAATTTTTGCTAGGTATAAAAAATTGCAAGCAGTCATTTCTCTGAAGAAGCTTCCTACAAATCCTTCAATGCAAAAATGGTGAAGACATCATCTTCTAGTTGATGAGCTAGAGTTTCATCTACAAGACTAGGCTACACCAACATCTTTGGAAAAGAGTTGTTTGCTATCGCCTCAGCATTGGAAGAGCGAAGTTTTCTCATGCTAAACTATACTAGTAGACAAACCCTTTAAGAAGAAAGTGGTTATGGATTTTGCAGACAATATTTTTGAACCAAAGTTACATACAAACCCTAAAACCATTAGGGAAGGATAAATATAGAGAATGGTTTCCCATGGGGGAACCAAAGTCTTTGCTTCACAACTCTGGTATTGTGGTTTTCCACAATTCATGTTACCCATCATACACCCATGTCTAGAGATGGTGGATATATGCACAAAGAGGTTGGATAAAGAAACAAGGGTTATAAGTGGTAACATGTTAAGGGTTATAATCAATGCAACGACCATCTAGGATATGCTATGCATCCATATGAACTGGAATTTTGAAAGGTTAGAGCACAGAGCAATCGAGAATTTCTAGAAAACCAAAACCAAGCAATTGCAATTTTATATAAATGAAACATATGAGAGGTCAAAAGGGAATCAACTTGTCTTTCCCTTAGTACGTAGAAAGTTCAAATATGATGTATAGGTCATTTTTGCAATGTTAGCTTGTATTTATGGCTTTGAGGATGATGAAAAGGTTTACACATTTTAGATGGGCTTGGCTTTCATGCTCAAGAGGGAGAAAAGCCAAAAGTATTTTTTATTTTTCTGATGTAGTGGCTAAAATGATGTTGGATCAATTAAGAAATTATGGCACTACTTTAAAATTTAGGTATTCTTCTTTCATGGAACATTTGATTTTGCATTAGAACCCTAAATTTTTTGAAAGGAATTTTTCACTCTTTTGGTTTGATGTAAAGGGGTTGTACCATCTAATTTTGGTCTAGACCCATGTGCTTTCCAAGACATGGGATTACTATTCATTTGTGGATTACTTCTTGAAACTAGTGCTTTTAGATTTGTCCCCATGTCCTTCAGGTTGGTTTTCCCCTAAAGTCTTACAATGGATGAATAGCCAACAAACCCTAGTGGATTATTTTCTGAGAGCCAACTTTTCCTTCATCAAATTCCATGGTTTTGTTGAGGAGCCTTTTAGGCTCCCTAAATTTGTAACAAATAGGACTTTCGCTTTGGAGGCATGTCATTAGGAAACTATTTCCAACAAAACTTATGGTGGTAGAAGAAAAAATAAATCACTTTACCTAATTCCCCGCACCATTTCCAATAGCTAGGTAAAACTTGTGAAAAGGGAGGAGCGGGATGTGCTTACTAGCAAATTGGCTCGCCTAGGCTTGATCCTCATTTGTGACGCATGGAGTTACAATCTAGTAAGGCATCTCCCAACTATAAAACATGAGAGGAGGGAGTATTCTAAATCAAGAATGAACCCAACTAATGGGAAGGTGGAGGTTTACATCGACCTAGCCTTCATACCATTCGACCGGCCACCATGGCTCGACTTCTATGTTTAGGCAGTAGAGTTTCAATAGAGCATCCTAATATCCCAATCCCTCAACACACAGTTATTTTTGGAGGTTCTGATAGGAAATCAAGAACCTCAGTGCCATGTATGGAGACTTCAATGCGAATGATGAGAAGTTCACCCAAATTTATGATAAGAGGTCAGAAGTGATGATAGTAATAGAGAATCTGATCAGAAGATTGAACTAGAGGAACTTCTGCTCTATACCTCTCAGCCTTAGGAGCCCGACACAAGAAAAGGAAAAGGGAAGGGGTAAAAAAAAAAGGGCTCATAGATCACATCTTCCACAAGTTCCCTACCAAATGGAAAAAAGGACCCAACTGTCCCCAATGAGATCTACTACAACTACAGAAGCCTAAGCTTTGAAGGGATCGACTGTTGGTGTAGGAGCACCTAAAATTTTTTGTCAAAATTTGATCATTTGAAAGAGGTTAGTGGTTGAATCAAGGTTAGATTAGGGTGTTTTGAGTCTATATATATTAAATAAATTCTAAAAGACCATTTTCTATGTAATTGGATGGGTTTTTGGTTATAGGTGTCAAATATGTAAAAAGTTGCAAAAACAAAATTGTAAATGTAAAAAAACAAAAATTGTCAAAATGCAACTATAGGGAATGTGAAAGGTCATGGAAGTTTTAAAAAGTAGTTATAGAAATTGTGTGAGTTTTTTTTGTAATTTGAAAATGTATAAGAATCCTCTTCAAGGTTCGTACAAGGTTGTTGAGCACTGGATTGAAGATTTCCAATAAAGATACAATGTTGTTTCTACAAAATTCTATGTTTTCTAAACTTTTCTTTTACTGTACGGCCCGCACAGACCTTATAATGCTTTGAAATCTCTTTTGAATCATATTAGCATGTATTAGATTTCATTTCCATCCATTTTGAGAGTCTAATTCAGATTATAGAGGGAGATTTTACCAATTCTCTGTAAGTAGCCCTGTTACACAGAAATAAGGGTTTGATTGTTGTTTAAAAGATGAAATAGTAATTCCATCTACTATCTAGTCCTGTGCCTTGGTGGAATGAATCATATAAAGGTAGGTTAGGAGTTTCTATGGTTTAAAAGGCTGGGGAAATAAGTTGTGTGAAATGAAATGATGCCCTAAGGTTGGTTAATGAGTTTTTCCTTGTGAAACAAAGGTGTCATGGTAGGGTTTTGTCAAATTGCGGAAGAATATAGAAATGTAATGGTTTTGTGATCTTGTGTAGGGTATTTAAGAAGTGTTGAATGTAGTGGTTAAGTATGGTGAACTCGGGTGATGGTCTTTTCTCTAAACCCTATGTTATTTGCTTATAAATAGAGGGTTTCTTAGATCAACATCCTAGAGAACTTGAAACTGAGAACTGGCCATTGAATATGTGGTTTTGTATCACATATAATGACTGTATAAAGAGTTTGAGTGAAAATTTGTTGTTTAGGAGGGACCTCCTTTGTAAAAGAGGGCTAATTGAGTAACCTAAAACAGGGGCAGTTGAGAGGTTTTCAAATTTGTCACAAAGAATCCTTGTGAAGTCTCTTGGTATGTTGTATTGGGATATGTTTTGAGTCTCAAAGGGTGTTAAGAATTTTCTTGAAGGGAATTCTCTAAAAGATATTGAGGAAAGTCAATTTTTGAGGGATACAAGCCTATTGGTGAGAGTTTGGATCAAGTTGAGTGCTTTGTGTTTCAAGGGTCAGTTTGTTGTTTATGTATGATTAGTTTGAGTTTGTTGGGAGTTTCAACCACCTTGCTTACATCAGCTGCCAAGGGATGTGTATCCACCAGCTCTGTACATACAAAGAGGAGATGATTCCAAGACTTAGGTGAACCAGGCATATCAAGCAAAGGAGAAGAAGAGACATAGTCCTCTCTACTAGGATATCTGGCTTCAATAGCCCAAGTAAGTTTTTAACTCACTCTTCTTTCTTCTTCTATATCTTTAGTTGTTCCTCCCCCCTCATTTGTTGAAAATAATCCTCCATCTGTGGGTTTCAATGTCCTCATTCTAAACACACCCCCAACCATATTCAACAAGGAACCCCATGAGGAAACCCAGGATGCTAAGTGATCATCATCTGTGTCAGCCACAATTGACTCTTTAATCACCCTATCAAGGGAACCCATTGAAAAAATTAATGCATCCATGCTACCAGTTTCACCAAACCCATCTGCTACTAGGAAAATACCTCTTTTTCTACCCGTTTCCACTTTCACTCTGAGGGGTATCACTCTTCAGTCTGCATATGACATCTCACCATTTTCCATGAAAATGCTTCCCTTAGCCTCTCTGCAAGCTCAGATAGCCGAAGCCTCTCCTTCTCTCACCCGTTTTAGTCTCCCTCTAGGTACTTTGATTTCCCCATAAATTTTTGACACCCCGCAGAGTCTCCAAAGTCACTTGGATGCAATGAAGCAAGACAGACAAATAAGAAAACAAAAATTGTAGATAAAGGCCACGACAAAACCAATGACTCCAAAAATTGAGGCCTATTTTGATGAAGAGTGAATTGATTTGTTGATTGCTTCCATGAGACCATTGACATCCAAGCCAGAGGGAGAAATCCAGTTTGAAGATTACAACATCAGGGTAGTAGGTCTTAATTTAAATGAGACTCTCTCGTGTGACAAGGTGGTTCTAGCCAAGGAAACTTAGAAGGTGGTCTACACCGACTATGAGAAGCTGGAAAAAAGGTTGAAGAATTGCGAGGCAGAGTTGGAAAATGTAAAAGACATGGTGGATAGGGTGCAGGAAGAAATTAGAGGCAAGGATGTAGAAATGGCCCGCCTAAGGCAGTTGCAGGCTCAGTAGGGTGAAGCAATTAAGTTCATTGAAGTAGCCTAGAATGAGCAGGATTGACTTCATGCGGAGGTTGAGAAATTGAAAGGTGGAATCACTACTGGACATGAGACAAATGCAGAGTATCAATGCAAATAGAAGAAGATAGAAACTAATGTAGCTAGAGAAACTATATCTGATGAGATACAAAATATATTTGATGAGATGGGTTAGGAAAAGAAGGATGTGCAAAAGGAATTAGATAGTGTCTAATCTCAAGCCTCTGATGATCTTCAAAAGGTCCCAAAAAAAGAAAGAAAGGGTGAAACAAGAAAAGCAAGACATCGAGTCTATTTTGCAAAATCATGACAAGGAGATTGGGAAGCTGAGCTCTAAACTTACAAATTCCATCTAGGAGAAAAATCAATTGGAAGAAAGCATGAGAACAAGAGTGATCTGTATAGGATCTAGACTATTTGCAGAATTTGAATGCTTAATTAAAAACAAATTTGCAGAATTCTAATACATGCATACATTAACAAAATTATGCATCAAAACTTAAGATGAGAAACAGAATTTAGAGAGAAGAAGATAGAAGGTGCAAATAGAGTTTGATTATGGAGTTCGCCACAAATGTGACTACGTCTCTAGGTCCATTCCAATGGAGTGTGACCGATTCGATTAATCTCCAAATCAATTACAAAAATGCACCAAGACCATTCCTTCTAGCACTTCGGCAACATAACAATACTCTGATGTATGAAAATGGCTCCAAAAATCTCCTAGAACTCCTCTCTATATCACCTAGCACATGTTTCACTTGAAAATTATAAGTCTCACACTTAACTTCAAAATTCTCTTCTAAAATACTCACTCCTAAACTCCCCTTTTATACATCAAGATTACTCAAATTGGCTTTTAACCAATTGATTTACAAAATATTCCTTATCTCTCCATAATATTTTCAAATCTCCCATTCTTATATAAACAAAACAATAATATATCTCCTATATTTTTTTTGTTTCAAGCCCTTCTCGGGCTATCACTACTTAGAGGTTTGTTTTTTATTTATTTAATTTTAGGTGAGTTTGTTTTTAAACAAAGGAAATCGGTTTAACAACATTCAAGAAAAACAACCGATGCCACAAATTGTTCAACGACCATACGATGGTCCAACGACCACCCTTAATTTTGTTAGCATGGGTGCAAAACCCGACAGTTAGCATTTTCTCCATAATACCGCACTGCTAATTTAACAAAACAAACTGGTAGCTATTTATAGTAAAGTTGCCACTCATACTCTAACGGTGGAAATGACCGAGTGTTTGGAGGGAGGTTACGGGTTCAAACCCATTAAGATTTTTTTGTTAAAAAAAACTAACCTGCCGATGGAAGATGGAGGACTACGATAGAGCCACGTGTCGCACTAGGAGGGTGCCACGTGGAAAGTTCCTATTGGCCAACATCAATGACGTGTAATCCAACAGGTGATGAGGCTGCTGACGTGTCTGATGACAAGACTGCTAACTGTACGCTAACGGAGGTTGACGTGTCCGCTAACTGTGCTGATGATGTGGCATATAGATGCCACGTGTCCACCTCTGATTGGTTTCGTAAAATGCTGATGTGGATGCCACGTGTCAGATTATGACTGGTCCACTTCACTGTCCGTACAGTATGGAATGATGATGTTGGCATCCGTACGGCCATCCTCAAAGTTAACTACAAACTTTGACCACTGATAAGTTAAGCATACGATGTCAGATTTCGACGAAATGAACACTGTCAAAATCGTCTCAATGAGCTCTTCGCAATGATGCCAATTTTTTCAATTTCTAAGACAATCATTTTTTTTGCCTTCTGGACACCCTCTGATACTAGTTTGACCCAAGGTGTGACTGGCCATAACTTGCACAAACGGACTCCTTTTCACTCCGTTTGAGTTGTGCTGGAATCAGGACATGGAGATCTTTTTGATGGTGCTAAAATCTAGAGATTTGGAGACACTTCATTTTTCACTGAAAATATCCACCGGATTAGGCCTCCCCACTGAAGACCTTTTCGACCTCCAAAAGTGAAATTTACTCTGACATTAAGTGAGGACTTGGCCTACCCACTTGTATTGTATCCTCTGTACATCTGAATACCTGACTCACAAGCACAATGAAGACTGCAACAACATTGTTGAACATAAACATTATTCTATCACTTCCATAAGCTTCTACATTGACTATTGTAGCCACTAACCAAAAAAAAATGACTAGCATCAAGCTGAACAATAATGCCGAAATGAAAGAGAATAAGTCAACAACATATTAATCCTTCACAACGGGAACATTTTTACCCAAGGAACCATCAATGCTTCCAATCATCATTCCCTCATGCTGTACTGTGGGTGCATCCTGCAACATCTGACCCTGGTTAGCTACTCCAAGTTCAAGTTTAGAACCACCTATACTGACAGACATAAGAGTTAACTCTTTACTTGCATTAATTACCCTCTTTAATTGCCCTGTGTTTGCAAAAGAATGATCAGTCTTAATCATGTGAGAATGTACAATATATCGAATGCCATCTTTAAAAAAATGATAATGATTCTTTTTCCTGTAGAAAATAGATTTTCTTTCATAAAGATAAGGGCTACCAAGCACTATCCCACAGATATCCAGTGGAACCACATCAAACTGTACTTCATCCACAAACTTACTAGTGATTGCGAATCTTAAGGTGCATTGTCTTGTTACTTGCAAATTATCATTTTCACAAATCCAACCTAGTGGATAAGGTTTCTTATGTTGTGTAGTTTTCAATCCCAAGTTTCTTACAACACTTTCAGAAATTAAGTTAACTTGAGAACCACTATCTATGAGTGCATCAATTTTAGTGTTCTTAGCAACAATCCTTAAATGAAACAACTCATTCCTTTTTTCATCTTTAGAGAAATCATTAACTTTAGATGAAGAAGCACAACTATGAATAGAAACACTGGAAATAGGAGCTTTACCTTTCAAACCCATAGCTGTTATCTTAGTCTCATCATCTGAATCTAAACCAAGATCCAAAACAACATCTGTGGTTTTCTTCTTACCTTTCTGTCTCTAATTACATTTTTGAGCCCACTTAGGCTTCAGTTCGGGATGCAACTGCCAACAATGTTCTTCATCATGACCCTTCCTATCACAATGAAAGCAAGAAAGTTTCTCATTCTTCTTAACTGTAGCTGTCTTCTTTCCTTTCCCTGTCTCTACAACTTTAGAAGATTTCTTAACAAAGTTATCATTATCAATGAATGAACCCTTTCCCCTTGACTCTAAGTGTGTAGCCTGAAGAGACACTTCATCCAAATTACAAGGGTTCAATACCAAAATGGAATGTCTAAGGTAGGAATGCAGACCTCCTATGTACTTCAACAAAGTGTCCTGGGTGTACAAAGGAACATTCAAAGCAATAGCCTGTTTCCTAAACTCATGGGTGTACTCTTGGACAGTTTGACCTTTCCCTTGCCTAAACATTTTCCAATCCATCATTAACTATTGCATATGTCCTAGGGGATAAAACTGCTTCTTAAGAGCATTAACAAACTCTGCCCAAGTTAAACTGACTCTACCATGTTGTGAAATTTCTGCCTTAGTCTTACTCTCCCACCAGGTTAAAGTTGTACCTCCTAAACAAAGAGTAGCTAATTGGATCCTATCAACATCATCTAATAGGTTTTGGACTCTACAGTAGACTTCTACTTGCTGAATCCAATCATCCAATTTTTCAGCATTAAGTTCACCACAATACTTTGGTAAATCAAATTTTACATCCAATTTGATCTTAGGCTTATACCCACTCTTGAAAGGATTAAAAGAAATAGAATAAGGAGAAGATGGAGAAGAAGGAGAAGAGGGAGGAGAAGAAGAAAAGGGGTGATCTGGTTGCTTGCCACCATCTCCATGTTGTTTCTCTTTCTTGTCTTCACGAACATCTTCCTTCGACAAACCTCCTTCACGTTCCTTCCACTCTTGTCTTTCTTGAAAAAGAATGTCCACCTTAGCCTTCATCTTGAGGAATGCTCTTTGAAATTCCTGCTCATTGATTTCTTCAGGAACCTCCATTCCAGACAAGGACATCTTTGGAAAAGTTCTTCACTTCCCGATCTTAGGATCAAAGTCTTCGAGCTTTCCTTCACCCTTTTGAATCCTGGATCTTGTTAGCATTCAAAACAAATATGCAATACTAGCCACCAAAAGCTCTGATACCACTTGGATCTGTATAGGATCTAGACTATTTATAGTAATTTTTCCACTCATACTCTAACGGTGGAAATGACCGAGTGTTTGGAGGGAGGTTACGGGTTCAAACCCGTTAATATTTTTTTGTTAAACAAAACTAACCTGTCGATGGAAGATAAAGGACTGTGATAGAGCCACATGTTCCACCAGGAGGGTGCCACATGGCAAGTTCCTATTTAATGACATCGATGACGTGTAATCCAACTGGTGACGAGGTTGTTGATGTGTCTGATGATGGGACTGCTAACTGTACGCTGACGGAGGTTGACGTGTTCGCTAACTGTGCTGATGACATGGCGTACGGATGCCATGAGTCCACCTCTGATTGGTTCTGTACAATGCTAACGTGGATGCCATGTGTCAGATTCTGACTAGTCCACTTCACTGTCCGTACAGTATGGAATGATGATGTCAGCATCCGTACGACCATCCTCAAAGTCAACTGCAAAATTTGACCGCTGATAAGTTGAGCATACGATGTCATATTTCAATGAAACAAACATCATCAAAATCATCTTGACAAGCTCTTCACGATGATGCCAGTTCCGTTGATTTTCAAGACAATCATTTTTTTGCCTTCTGGATGCCCTCTAATACCAATTTGACCTAAGGTTTGACTGGCCATAACTTGCACAAACGGACTCCTTTTTTCTTCATTCGAGCTGTGCTGGAATCAAGACATTGAGATCTTTCTAATGGTGCTAAAATATAGATATTTGGAGACACTTCATTTTTCACTAAAAATATCCACCGGATCAAAGAGAGTCAAAATTCTAGTAAGAATTAGTTGCAACGCAGGGATCGTGGATCCTCTTGATACTAAAAAAGCTAATATCTACTCATTGGGAGAGAATCATAGTTGTAGTCACAGCCTTGGAACAAGTCTTGTAGTTTCTAAAGGATGCTCGAGAGTTAAATGAGAAGGTTGGCTCAATAGTCAACCAAATTCTCCACATGTACGCCCCTAGGCTAAAGAATCAGGGAGCTTGATCTCAAAACTATGTAAAGCAACCAAAAAAGTTTTGAGGGACACTGAAATTCTTGACCAAAGGGCAGCCACAAGGAAAACAAGTGAATTCATCACCTACCACAAGGTCACGCCAAAAACTAAAGCTTTCTAGGCAGTGTTGAATAAGAAGGTCAGTGAGATCAAAGAGTTTAAAATTCTACTTGAATCTAGATTACCTGCCATTTTCTCATAAGATGGAACAAATCACAAATGCAATCAAACTCAAAATATAGACCTCCACAACACTCCCGGGTCTAATCCCATCACCCACTGTCAAGGAGATTGAGATGGAAATCCTTCCCCTTTCTTGAATCTACTACCACATCAGGTTTGTTTCATCAAGGTGGGGAGGGGTTTCTTTTAAAGAATTCCTTGATATGGATCAAGCAGATGAGATTCTATATACCCTCATCCTGTCCATTGATGTAGATTGGGAGATCCAACACACTACCTTCCTCAAACTCCAAAAATTACCAGAGATCTAGGATCGTCTCCCCACAAGTAAAGGAACCCTGTGAGTCACCAAAACTATAAAGCAATTTTTTCCTTTGAAATTTTTTTAAGGTTTCTGGCCCTTGCTTCCTTTTCACTTTAGAATGAATCTATGCCCAAAGGACGAAGACTGCTCTTGCATAATGATGTGCAATGCACCACATGGTGGTTGTGTGACTTTATATTTCGATTCCTTTTGGGCTTGAACTAAGAAATGTGTCAGCTTGGTGGGGATTTTCTTCAAAACCACTCTCATAAGTCTAAAAAATCCCACTCACTTGACACATCATCTATTTTCACCAAACAATTTGTATCTTCCATAGAAAGTTCTTTTTGGGTGGAGTTTGTTGAGAAGTGCAACAAATGTCTTACTTTAATGGTGGAACCTTTGAGTTGGTGTCATTAATCCCCATAGTTGATCGATCATATTTTTCCAGGCTTTGTTAAAATCCGATTGTCTTTTGACAATATACCTTTGCTAAATATCTGAAACCATTAATAAAGTTGTTGAGACTTAATGATTGAAGATTGTTGCGATCTAATCAAGATATATGATTAGATTGTGAGCTATCAGATTCAGGCATCTGGAAGTCTCTTCTTTTGGTTTTCTTTCGGCAGTGTCCTCTTCTTCTGGCTATAAGTAAGGGTTGGCAACAGTGAGTAAAAAATTTCAGAAGTTTTCCTCCAAAATCTTTAGAGGAATATCAATACTGTCTTACGGAGCTCTATTTTCTCAATAATAGGAGGGTGTTTATAGAATATTGTTTATTCTCTTTGGCATTTTGAATTTAATTCAGACTATCATTGGATTAGCATTCGACCTTTATTTTCAGTTAATATATTGCAAGAGTTTGATCTATTAAGAAGAAATCTTTGGGATTGTTCATTTTTATGGCCTTTGTCAAGTTTCTTTTTCATATTTCATTCATATTGAAAATATTGTGTTAAAGCTTTATGTTGATATTCCAGATAATTAATTTACATGTTAGCTTTTATGTTTTATGATATTGTTATCAATTTTTCACATAGCTCAAATTGACAAAGCTGGTTGATTAAAGTTCATTTTAAGGTGAAGAATTTCAGTTTATTTTTGCAGATGTTTTAACCATTGCAAATATTTGAGTTTTTGAGTTCTTAAGAAGTGAAATGTGTTTCAGTTGCCATATATCATTTGCAGCATAGTATTTCATGAAATGTAAAATGAAATGCTTTATTTTGTATTCAATTTTCATTCATAATGATCCATACATTGTTTGCAAAATAAAAGTATAGAATTGAACAAAAATTATACAAATGTTGTTTTGCATTCAGTGGAGTAAAAAATGAGAATCAAGTGTCCCACACAAGCTGTGGGAGTAGCTAGAACAATGGATCATAAAGAATACTCTATGCCACTAAAGATGAAAAGAGAGAAGAGCATGTAAGAGAGAACATAATCATCATTGCATAGTTTTGCCTTTGAGTTGAATTCAGTGTTGATCTCTCCTTTCTGCTTCCATGCTCCAAGTGAACCTGCAAGTGATTATAAAGTTTTGTTAGAGCTCAAGTCCTATGAACACTCCCACATGATCCATCAACAGTAATGTAGAATACTGTCTATGATGCATTGAATCAACTGAGGAAAGACAAGAGGAGTGCAAGGAAATACCAAGGAGAACACATCATGAGAAGCTTTTGAATTTATTGTTTTAATCTAGTTACATTGTTTGTTTCTTGTGCAGGTATAGGAAAATCCATGTTGCTGATTTATTTTGAATATCTTATAGCATGTGGTGCAAAATGGGATCCCACAAGGGTTGAGACTCGATATGTTGCCCCTCAACATTCCATAGAGGGGTTTTAGAAAGGAAATAATTCAATATTGCTAAAGGAGACATACATCTGAAGGATTGCATCAAAGTGCCATGAGAACTCAAGCAAGTGATCATCTAGGAAAATTGAGTCTAATAGTGCAATGAATTGAAGATCATAGAGGTTCAATTGCTCAGGTGAATTACAATCAAGTGCATCATCACAAAATGGGATAGTGAACATGCATACACAATTCCTTGTTTACAAGTCATCAATAGAAACTGATGCAATTTGAGAAGCTTCAGAACACCTTCATCATGGTGTGTATTTCAAAATATTCTATGCATATATCAAAATTTCATGCTAACATTTTTTTCTTAGGAGATAAAAATGCATGAAGAGTATAGAGGAGAGGTTGACACCATTAGAAATAGAGTAACAAGTGGCTGCAAGTAAAGCATGAGAGTCAATAAGTGAAGGAAAGAAGCACTTGTGAACTAAAATGCAACACACTAAGTGTTTGAGTTGAGTGCAGTATGAAAAAACATCATTAATGAAGGTATTTTTGCAAAAACTTAACCATGTTTCAGTACTTTTGGTGCTACAAATGTAAAGGAGGATCTCATTGCACTATTTCATAAAATTGTGGCAAAAGTGAAGCTGGAAATGCATTTTCTGAAGCATTCAAATTCATAAAATGTATGATAATGGACAACAAAGTAACCTATAGGTGCACTATCATGACTAAGTGAAACTTTGTAGAAAAAGTAAGTGAAAAGAATCATTCATTTACAATGTGTTTGATGAAACAAAAGGAGCTTCTGTGTGTTTCCATTTGACAAGAGTATGTGTAAATGACATTGTCAAAATAATGCTAAAACAGTAAATTGAAATTGCATGGAATTTAAAGCATGCTTTGATAAGTAACTAGAAAACATTAGCTAAGTGGAACTCCATTATATCTATACACTTCAAGAAAATTGGAATCCAAAGATTAGATAGTGTGTGCATTATGATGGAGAAGACATAGGAAGCTGCATTTCTCTATTTTCATTTGGAAGCAAATGGTGAAATTATAAGAAGATGCAAGAACTACACAAAGAAATGAAAGATACAGGATTTCTTGTTTTTTCTCAAAGTAAAGCATGTGTGAAGTGAAGTCATTGCATTTTAAAAGTAAACAAATAAAGTCACAATAATAAGCACATACAATGAAGCATTTTGCTTATTAAAAATAGTGAGTTTATGTTACAATGAACTAGGGTTTTCAAAATGAAACAAGTGCAAAATACCTGGTTCAAGCCTTCAAGGGAGAATCCACATTGTCTCCATTTAAATGTTTCAAAATGTAGAAGTAAAATCATTTCGAGCTCATGAATGAACACAAGAAAGCTCAATTGAACTCTCATGGCCGCAACCTGAGAGTGTTTTTCTCTCACAAATTTGATACCCATTTGGGATATTGTGTTCCAAACATCACTACAAAGAAAGTCAACAAAGATTCGAGATTGTTACCAATGGAAAGTGCCAATAGAATGAAGATAATGGAGCTAATGGCCATGACCATGGTGGGTTTTTTAAACCCAAAAAAATTAAGTGATATGTTCAGTGGAAAGGTGAGAACAAAATGCATAAAAACCCTAACTAGTGCTCTCATGGCCGCGGCCTGAGAGAGTTGTTTTCCTCAAAATCTTGAATACCCACTTAGGGTTTTGTCACACAATGCTAGCACAAAGTGAAATAACAAGGGTTCAAGCTCTTCTCAGCAATAGAGCCTTCAAAAAATGAAGAAATCAAAGCTAATGTTCATGGCCATGAAGGATTCTGAAAACCCAGAAAATGGAAGGTATACATTCGAAAATGTGTTTATTCAATAAATAATATCATTTGCACATCATGGGTCGAGCCCATAATCATTTGTTTTGCAGAATTAAGAGAGCACATAGTCATAGCCACAACCTATACAATGGCCAAGCTCGAAAAATCCACAGAGCTTCATTTTTTTTTAGGGAAGCTTGAATAAAGCTTTTATTTAAGAGTGAAATGCATTATATGGAGAAGAAATGGAGTTTACCATTGCCATGAAGAGGAGAAAGCTCATCCAAGTCCACAGACATAGCCTTTAAAAAGCTTGAACAGACCCTCCAATGGTGGCCACGAAGAGTGGAGAAATGATGTCAACACAATGGAAACAAAAATACATTAAAAACCAGTCATGGTCATGGCCTATGGGCCAAACTTCTTTTCAAAAGGAGCTAAAAAATGCATCAGGATGTAGATGAAAGTGATTACCATCAAATACAGAGGATGGAACAACAAAATGGAGAAGAAAACAACTTGAATGATGGAGTCTCTACTCCAAACCCTAACTCCCATGGTGGCACCCAATAGAGCCTCATTTTTCTCAAACATGACTAATGTAAATGATGGCCAAGACTTGTGTTTCAAAATGGTTTTGAGGCTAGGGTTTCCCTCATGCCGTAGGCAGAATGTGACTTTTCTCACATTCTATTATTTTTTTAAATGCTTTATTAATGCCTAGGTCGAAACCCTTTTTCCTTAGGCACTTTATTGTTTTTTGAAGAAAATAAAACACAAAACATACCCATGCACTCTGAATATTGCCTCTATTTCATTCCATGCCTTGTAAAAATTCAAAACAATGACTTTAGGCCCTTTGTTTTTTTCCTAACTCTTAAGAATTCTAGGGTTCCCCTTGGATTTTGAATCACTATATGTGATGGGGCCTTAAATTTTTTATGATATTTTGCAGAAAAATCAAGTGTATAGAGAGCCTTGTATAATTTTTTATTTTTTTGCAAACATTAATGAAAAAAATAAAAATATTTGGAGATAGAGAAAGAAAAATTAGAGTCTCAAGAGATGAATTGTAAAAATCTAATGTAACAAGGGAGGCTTTTTATTCTGTAATTCGGAAACTACAAGCTATAAAACACTGATTAAGCAATGTTTCTATAAATTGCTTAGTTGGCTATTATTTAAATGCAGTTAGATGATGCACTTGAGTTGACAACAAGACTTTCCATTTTGAGTTGAGTTATTGGGCGGATTTGAAGAAAAGGATGCAAACTAAAGTTGACATTTTCAGTTTCCAACTATTTGCACCTAGTTTTTAAGGCTTTTTTGGATCAACCCTTGGTAAATGGAAAGTTTCCATCCTTTTGGATGCTTTTGGTGCAGTTTAGGAGGTTAATTTTTAGGCTTTTCGAAGGAGCTCAAAAATGCAGGAGTTGCTTTTTGGAGATGCAGTGCCTGATTTTTCTTTTTTCATCATGGATGTCACTTGGAGGCTATATAGTTTGAGAAATTTGAATTTATCAGGGTTCAAAATTTTGTTTCTTGCTCTCATATGCATGGAAAAGAGTTTTAGAAACTTTTGAATCAGATTTTGATATCTTACTCCTTCAGTTTCAATACAAGCAACATAGTTTTCCTTTCTCTTTTTTCTTTTCATGCACTTGTAGTGATAATCTAATGATTGTTTGCGATTCAAAGTGGTGAATCCTTCTATTGTCTTATTGTTGTGAGTTGTGGGTGAGAATTGCAGTTAGTTTAGGTTGCATATTGTATTGAATGGCTCATGAATCTTTACGCAAAACACTGTTGAGCTAAATGTTATAAGGTGAATTGTGAGAGCTAATGCTTTAAGAGAGATTGTTGTGAGTTAAGTTTGTCAAAGTTTCAAAATATCTAGTTGATCATCTTAAGTTGTAGGTTTCATTTTTCAACTTTCTTCCTACCCCTTTCCCCTAAAAAGTTCATAGGTTAGATGATTAGCTAGAGGGAACCTGCCCACTCTGGAGATTCGCTCTCACCAATTGATTGACCCACAAATCAAAGAGCATTCCATGTTGCAATAGGATAGCCAAGCCTATCTTGATTAAGGGTACAATCCTGGTTGCCAACAAATATCTTTCAAAAATTGGATCATGTATGTTATATTCTTTCATTTTCTATAGAAGGTATGTCATTTTCCATATTATGTTGTAAAGGAGGAAGGATTTTGTACATTTTTGAGTATTCATATTAATCTTTAGATTTTTCTTATATCTTATTTGACCTTAATGGGTGCTTTCCACGAGGAGATTTGAAAGACTACATTGTTCTTTCTCTAGCCTTTGCTACTCGTTCTCTTCCCAACAATGAAGGGGCTGAGGCATTCTATGTCTATCTTATTAGTTATAAGAAATGGTTAAGGTTTGAAATGTTGTAAAAGATTTGACACATTACCATATTTATGTTTTATTTGCATTTATTTCCACCCCTTTTCCCCCAAATAGAAAGAAGAGATGACTTTCTTTAAAAATTCAAGAGGTCATTCAGCGAGGCAAAAATTGGTCCCCCACTCGCTAAATTTCCCATAAGGCTATTCAGAGAGGTGCAAGATTTAATGATCAATAGTTATCATAGTAATGTGATTGAAGATGAGATTTCCCCTAATATTCATGGTTATGTGGATTCAAACTGGGTAGGTGATATTGATAGCAAATGATCCACCAGTGCTTACGTGTTTACATTATTCGGTGGAGCAATTAGTTGGATGAGTAAGTGACAGGATGTGGTTGCTTTGTCCACTACTGAATCATAGTATATGGAAGCTACTCATGCTTGTAAAGAAGCCATTTGGATTAAGAGAATGTGTTCATATATTGGAATAAAACAAGGTGCAATGACAATTTATTGTGACAATTAGAGTGCAATATGTTTAGCCAAGAACCCAATATTTCATGCTAGAACCAAGAACATTGATGTACAATATCATTTTGTTTGAGATATAGTCGAATAAAGTAGTGTGAAGTTGGTTAAGGTAGAGACTTTGATGAATGTTGGTTATTCTTTAACTAAGCCTGTGAGTACAGAGAAGTTCAAATGGTGTTCAGAGACCATGGGCCTCTTAAGCCCCAACAATTAAGAGACAATGTTTACTCCCTCCCTTTTCTCTTCCAAGGTGTTCGACAAGTGAGAGATTTTTTGGGAAAATGTGTCTCAACCTTGCAATTATATAAAGGTTATTATTGATAGGATATATATATATATATATATATATATATATATATATTTCCTAGTTAAACTAATAGGTGTAATATACCTTGGCATCAAGGGGGAGGAGTGGGATGCTTGTAAACACTTTTTTTCTATTTGTTTTAAGAAACTAGTAAAATGTACGACATACATTAGATAAATGATACATTGTAAATCTAGGTCATAAATTATTAGGTTTTAGATTTAATGGTGGATATTTTGTTGGCCTATCTTTCCCTAAAATGTAACCCTATTTTATGAGGGTGTTGTATTATAGCTACAGTAGAGAGAGACGGTGATGCATTTTGTGAGTCTGAGAGCAGTCGTGTTATCTCTTGATCTCTGAGTGGTGATACTCCTGTGAGAAGCTTGCTCTGCAAGTATGTTGTAATATTTTTGATTTAATGAATAATATATTATGCGGCTTTTGGAGTGTGGGGTTATTCTCCCAAAAGGGTTTTCCCCATGTAAATCATTGTGTCATGGTATGCATGATATTTATGTTTATTTTTGTTTAAGTTTTTATAACTATTAAAGATCTGTAAAAGTTTTGCATTATTCTCCTCTCAAGATTAGTGTAGGAAGTTGTTTCGCTACCTTAGCTTCCTTACATTCTTGGTGTTGTTAAATGCTTTAATAGACTCATCTCCCCATGCAATTGATTCTTGTTTTATTAACATATTGGAGATGGATTTTGTTGTCTCAATAAAGTTTGTAACAAATCTTATAACAAAATTGATCTGCCCAAAAAATGACTGAATCCATTTTACTATCTTAGGGTTTGGAATTATGTCAATTGTTGCAACCCTTTCTAGATCAATATTAATCCAATCCCATCTTTTGAGACTATATGCCCCAACAATTTTCCTTATATATAACCCCAAATGTGCACTTCTTAGGGTCCAGGGTATGTGCAGGATCATCATGGAAAAAAATAGGCCCTTAAGTGGCAAAAAAATTAGAAAAATCAGAGTTAGGAAATTTGACATAAAAATTTGAATAATTTATCTATATTATTTCAAAAATATGTAAGAATAGAATCTATAGAAAATTGAATTTAGTTTCTAAAATACTAGGTTTTTTTTTTTTAAAATCTATTTGGTGAAAATTTGAAATTTCAATGAAGTAGTACTTAAATTTTAGGGAAAAAATAAGAAGTAGGTGTCTCATCCACCCTAACCACAATAAAATGATAATATTTTTTTTATAAGATTTTAGATATAAGTAGAGGAATCATGTCCTGATGTGATGCATATTTTTTTAATTTTTTTCCAAGTAAATAATTAATTATGAATTTTTTATTACAAATTTTAAAAAATATAAAAACCTGTATGTCTGACCACCTTAACTTGGTCAATACTTTATAATTTTTTTCTTTTTTTTAATCCTATAGTATGCGAAGCATAGAATGTGACGCATGTTTCAAATTCAAAAAATGTGATACCATTTGAAAGTTGTAGATTTTTTTCAATCAACCTATCAATCAGGACTTTAGTCGTAATTCAAATAGAAAATGAATAATAATTATTTATTAAATTAAAAGTAAAGCATAATTTATATTGATGGAAAGCTGAGAATCTCCTTTAAAAACCCTTTTCATTTCATCAATTTTGGGTAAGAAAAAAATCATTATCCACATGGGCCATCATATAAGTTACATATTGCCACTTTTTGGCCCATCACGATCCTGCACATACCCTTCAATGAAATTCCATATTCTAAGGACCTTGTAAATATTTTTTCTAAATACATACAACATTCTTCTACTTTCTTGGAATAGGTTATTAGGTCATGTTGATATACCACCATGAATATGTCTATGAAATTTGAAAAGACAACATCCATGGCCCTTTCAAATGTTTCTCTTGCATTGGTCAAGCCAAAAGGCATCTTAATATAAACATATGTGCCCCATGGTGTGGTGAAGGTAGTTTTATACTGCTTTGGTTCCTTTACCTTTACATTATTGTGTCATGAGAACCCATCCATCATGGACAAGAGCTCACAACTAGTAACTCTATACAACATTTCCTCCATATTAGGCAGTGGATAGTTATCTTTTAATAAAGATGTGTTTAGGTTTATGAAATCCACACAAAGTTTGATATCTCCATTCTTTTTCCTAACTGGCTCTAAGTTTGAAGCCCAAGTGGAACATTTGATAGGCTTTATGATTCCACCATATTTTAGCTTCATGAACTCTTGTTGCATCTTTGGGTTCTAGTGTAGGATTTATTGGCCTTTACTTATGTTTAAAAGGCTCAGCATCTAGTTTCAAAGGGATCTCACTCTGAAATAGATCTTCTATATAAGTCGTTAAGTCATCATTCAACCAAGCAAACACATTCCTATATTTCCTAAGAAAGGAGATTAATTTTTTCTAATTTTGGGGGTGAGTTTCTTACCAATATAGCTCTTCTTGGGTGCATAATTAGTTCCCAAATGGATGTCCTCCAAATCTTGTTCATGTGCAAAATTTTTCTTAACATTATATTTGTTAGAGTTTTCAAAAAGTCTTTATAGGGCTACCAATCCTTTATGGATTTTATTGGTCTTGATTTGAATCACCTAATTCCCAAAAACGGTATCCTTGCCATCGATTTTTTCCATAACATTTTGGAAATCAATTTCTTGATTGTGGTATTCATCCACATAATGTATAAATTTTAATAAATTTGTATCATTATTGAATACTTGCTAGTACTGAATGTTGTCAGGGATAGAATGCCTTATTTGAACTTCAAATTTTGATATTCCAATTTTTTTTATGTCATTAGGTCTCAAGGAAATGTTAGAAAGAAGATCTTCCATTGCATTCTTTGACCTTTCTATCCAGTCAATTGAAAATGCCTTAAACATTTCAATGGTATCCCATACTACAAGCTTGCATTGTTTTAACCTTTTATGCTTGGAAAAATATTTAACATTTATTTGAGAAACAATTAACTTAGAATCCCCTCAAAAACTAAGCATTTTGATACCATGTTTGACAACAACTTTTAGTCCTAATAGTAAGGCCTCATACTGAGTGACATTATTCGTACTTACCAAGTAGGACTTACCTTTTGGTGATGTAAGAATCACCTCCACACCTAAGCCTTATTTTGAATATGCTCCATCAAAATAAATGGGTTCATAGGCCATCTTCTTGAACATGTTTCTTCACTTGTTCAGTTATTTTTACACTTTTTTCTTATGTTAACTGTGCCTTTACAACTTTGAATTTATCCATGTTTGTATCAATAAAATGCATATTTTCCACTAGGCATACATCTTCAATGATGTTAGGAGATCTCTTTTCCTTGATTAATTTGAATTCTATGCCACTCACATGTATAATAGAATAAGAGTTAATGCTTGGAATCCAACTGTTGCTACCCATCTTCTTGATAGGAGCATTCCATATTGGGTTGGAATGCCAATAACAATCACTCTCAATACACAATACTATTTAGGGAAGGTTGCCAATTTAAAAGGAACATCCTTCACAATTCCAATCACTGGAACTTATCTTGAATCCATAACAAAAACTTCCTATATGTTTCAATTACTTGTAATCCTAGTTCTCTCATGATTGCTAAAGACATGACATTTGTGGATGCTCTTGAATCATTCATGCAATTTCTGATCAATTTATTATTGAACTATATGGTGACATAGAAAGGATATACTTGATTAGGGAAAGTAGTTAGGGTAAAGCTTAGAAATACTTTATGAATATTAGTGTGAATCCCTTTAGGTTCAATTCCATTCACCTTTTTTAGAAGGGGAAGTTACTTTCCTTCCATTGAAAGTAGTGGTTGCACTAGTGATAAGGGCTACTGCCTTTTCATTATGCTATTCTATCCTCATCATTTCTAACAAAGGAATATATATCTTGATTTGGGACAAAATTTGAGTCATGTCCACTATGGTGTACTTTGGAATGTCATCACTTCAAGAAATTTTCTCATTTATCTTTTATTACTTATTTTTAGGTTTATCCTCCTGAATAGGCCTTGCTTCCTTATTTTCTTGATCATATTTTATTTTTTATTATTCAGCTTTGATGAGAGGAGATACAAATTGGTTTTTAGGTTTCTTAGTATCCTTCCCCCTGATGTGTTTATTTTTGGTAAGAGTCTAGAATCTTGCACCATGATTATCCTCTTTTATGAAAAGTCTACCAAGCTTTCCTTGATTATTGTTCACTATCCTACTTCTTAGATTGTAATTAATTTTCACTTGGGCCACAACTGTAGCACTCAATGACCTGAGTTCTTCATCTGAAGGTCTTCTTAAGTTGATCTTTGATTTTGAATCCAAATTATTTACATCAACATGATGTTCATTTAAATCATAAAAAAAAACTTGATGATAGGCATAACTTTGATGCCTTTTGTCCTGGACATTTTACCATGACACCCCTCATCTGAAGAGTAATCATGAATTTCTTGATTGATTCCAATAAATATGTTTATCCCTTGTTCCTCCTGATGTGAATAATCATCATCCTCACATAAGATATGTCCTTCCTCCAAATATTGTGCAACCATACATTGTTGAGGAGAATGTGGTAACCAACAAGGATCACACGATGAGGTTTCCTCTAGAAAATTTTCATTATTCTTTTTCAATAGATCAAGGGTTTACCTATTTTTCATAGTTCTCTAATTTTGGATAGGCCTACCATTATTCCAATTGGTGTTAAATGGATGATCTGAGATATTTGGTATTTCGTTAGATGTCTTTGATAATTTGGATTATCATGAGGTAAACCCTTATCATTTCTTTCCACCTTATAATCGAGGTCTTTCAAAGTATTCACCACCTTATCAAGTTTATCCTTATGGTTTACAAATTTGTTTTGGTTTCCTCTACGATTTTGTAAGATTTTGATGTCATCCCTCTTACTTACTTTTCATGAGGCTTTCCTATTGTTTTCAATGTGACCTACAATATTGAATGAATCTCTTAAGGACTGAGGGTCCTTGTCCCTTAATTCATAACCCATATTTGGGTCATAAGCATTGCAGTATGAAACCAAGCACATAGAATCATTAGGTCTCATGTATGGTGGAATTTTATTGAAAACCCTATTAAATCTTGTATTGAATTTATAGATAGATTCATTTAATCCCTTGCTTATTCTTGTTAGATCATTAATCACAAATATAAGGTCAATTTTAGTACCATATTGTTCTTAGAATACCCTCTTGAAATCATCCCACGATCCAATGCTTGCAACAGATAAATTTCTATACTAATCTTTGGCTTCATCAATCAGAGTCTGCATAAAAAACTCCATGAAAAAGTCCTCATGTTCCACCTCAAAATCATCTTTAAAATTCAAAAAAAATACTCAGATGATCTTCACTACTTACTACATCACCTCTTGAAACCTAGCAAGGTATGACCTCACCTCACTAGGAACTTGATTAGGATATCTAGGAATACTACCAAAATCAAGTTATTTGTATCTTTTCATTTGCAAAGGAATTCTACCTAGTGTATTTCCCATTCCAAGGTTTTGTTGCCCACCTTGATTTAGAGGGACATTTTGGTGTATGTATTGTTGTTGAGGTATAGAAATATATTATCCTCCAATGTTAGGTGGGGTACTATATTGCATTTGAGGACCCATTTGATATTGCCCCTAGGTGTTGGGTACATTATTTCCAACCCTTAAATTATATCCCACATGTTGTGGTTGAAACACTCCTCCTATATTAATATTTTTTTTGCAACTGATAACTATGCGTAGTGTTTATTTGAGGACCTATTGATAGACCAAAGTTTATAGGCATGGAACTTGGACCAAGATTTTGTGACGTAGACGGGTTTGTATTTCGCATTAACACATTCCCCACATTGGTTGTGTTTCCTTCTTATTCTAAACTAAATTAAGTACTTGAATTTGGGTCTCAAGTTATTCTCAAGGATTACAAGATTTAATTTGGGTCACTAATAATCTCTAAAGCAAAACTTCCTAGGTTGATTTATCACTAGGACAATGGTAGATGAGTAGTCCAAGATGAATTGATATTTTCATGTAGTAATATGCTCTTGTTATTTGCTTCATCACTTATCCCATGCAACTCTCCAATGCTAACTGTTACCAATTTTTTGCTACAGCTCAATTGGTGGAGCTGGCTAAATATTGTTATATCTTAAGGTGAAATTAAAGATTATGTTTAAGTGTTGTTTTCATCATGTTCATTGTTCATCAAGTGACGGTTGTGCATTTAAATGAGAAAACATAATTTCAAAAGTGCCATTCAAATGTTCCAGAATTAAATGAAGTACAAAATTGAGCATATAAACAATAGGGCATTCTAAATGCTTTCATTTATTTCAAGGAATAATTCATATTTACATAGCTTCATTTGATTGCAAGAATCCTAAATGATATTACAACATTGCATTGGAATGCATTTTTCTTTTCGAAACGAAAAGCATAAATGAAATCAAATATCCACACAAGTCGTGGATGTGTCTATTACAGTGCATAACTAATAGCACACTACACTATGGAAGATGCAAAAAAATAAAACACATAAGTAACAACATAATCATCATTGCCTGATTGGCCGATGGTCGATGCTGAAGTAGTGCACCTTTGTCTTCTTGAGCTCCGTTGGCCTATAAAATAAAAGAGGGGTGTCAGAGGCTCCAATTATGAAGATACCTATATGAGTCACCAACAATAGTGTAGCTTACTATCAATCATACACTGAATCAATCAAGTGACAAAGAAGAGACATAAGATAAAGGAGAAACATCAACATGATCATCATATCTTGTTTTTATGCTAATATTGTTTGTTTCCTTGTGCAAGTATAGGGAAAATCACAATGTTTTTTATTATTTGAAGACCAAGCATGTGGAGGAAAATGGGCTCCCATAAGGGTAGAGCTTGACATGCTGCCCTTATCCATTACAAGTGGGATGAGAAGGAGGTTGCATTATCATATTCATCAAAGAAAGGAAAAGCAACTGAAAGAGTAAAAGAGAGTTCATCTGTCAAGCCATCGAACCAACGGTCCACTCATAATAATCAAATAGGTATTGCTTCAAGGCTACAGGTGGACAGTTAATTTAATTAAGCTCAATTGATCTAACTAATTGCAAATCTCAACATTTCTGCCATGGTAGTTTTGTTCATCATGTTCATAATATCATGCAGGGTTCAATTCATCAGTGTTATTTCTCACAATCAAGAATAGTGAATAGGCATACATAATGCCTTAACAGGGAATATAATTGTTCCAGATTCACAGAACAACTTTGTTAGATGGATCATAAAAATGCATGAAGAGTGCCAGGTTGAGGACCAGGAATACGAAGGTTCTGGCAATGCTTTGAAATGATTAACAAAACAACCAATTGCATTATGGCTGAAAAGTGAAAATGATTGCTTTAAATAGAGCTGATATATTACTATTATTTGAAAGTAAACAATCAAGATACACAGCTTGAGGGAATTGTTCTGTCATACTTCCAAACTATATCTTCAAAAAATTTCAAGTATCAGACAAGAAATGTGCATATTTTGACAAGGATTTAAACACATAAAAGTCATTTCGGAATGAGCAGAGTTTATAAAGTAAAAGTCTGATGAGGATTTGAAGTAAATCCATGAAGAGCATAAATTGTGAGTACATAGGAGACCAAGGTAAACAACTCATCTATAGACTCGGTCAGAAAGAATTATGTGTGCAAGGAAGAAATAGCAGGGAGATGATGATTGAGAATATAAATAAAAGATACATTTTCAAAATCCCATGAACCCATGTGTGGATGATCAGCAGTGATATATTCAGATTCAGAAAATACATTTGCTTCACAAATAAAAAATAGCCATATACTGAAAATGGAAGAATTCAAATGCCAAAAGGAGCCCATATTTTACACAGTTATCAAAATATGCAGATTTTGTTTATTTTTGATACACCCACATTGGGGTTTGAGTTTATAACACATATTTCTTCAAGTTTCCTGGTACTCAATTGAGTCTTCTACATAAAGGGGGTAGGGTTTTTGTTTTTCTTCAATTTTCTGAAAGACCATAATGGAGTGCACAATTTTGAGCTCAATACACATATGAGAGTTTAAATTCAAGACAAATTTTTTAGAATCTCATAAATGTCATGAAGAGTCATACAGGTTTTCAACAGAAATAGTAAATGAACAGTTTTCCTTCAAAATAATGAACACTCGCAGGAGGGTTTGTAATCAAATGAGAATTCCATTATATTTTTGTATACCCATGTCAGGTTCTGATCATGAAATGAAGAGACAGAACTAGCAACAATGGTGGGTCGAGCCCAGAAAATAACAAAAGGTCCATTTTGATGCATAAGTATGGCATGACTTGTATATGGCCATGAAATTATTAATGGAAGGTAACCTTTTTTATAGAGTTATGAAGCTTGTTAAAGCTTTTGTTTTGCAGAAAGAATGTTAAGGAAGGTACAGTGAGATGACGAAGCTTACCGTGCGTGCCATGGAGGAATAGAAAAGCTAGGACCAAGTTCTCATAGAGCTCCCAAAATGAAAGGTTGAGCTCACATAGTGCGGCTGAATGGATTCATCAGGGAGAAAACACATAAATACAATGATAAATGCATCAGAAATTGCATTGACGCTGCAGCATGAAGGCTAGAAAGCGGCTCTCAACAAAGAAAAGAAGCTCAAAAGAGCTTACAACTAACTTACCATCTGGTTCTATGGAGATTTGATAGGAACAGTAAACAAAAAGCTCTCACTAAGCTTGCAAACACCCAGCTTGAGCTCAAGTATGGCAGCCAAGAACACAAAATAGAAGGAGGAAACACAAAACCACAAATGCATCAAAAGATTGTATCAAGGCCATGAATTATGGGGCCATTTTCTCATCAAAGAAGCCAAAAATACATAGCATAAAGGAGATAATGCTTACTCTGAGCTGTGGAGGCCAATTGTGACCAAAATCTAGAAGAGAAGAGGCATGAATGAAGTCTCAGTTCAAACCCTATGTTGGCGGCGCTGCTTGTAAAGTAATTTCCCCAAAGTCACCAATTGCAAATGATCCAAATTTAGGGTTTTTCTTTTGTTTTTCTCTTATTCATGCCCTAATTCAAAAATGGGCCGTTTCATTTAAGATTATAATGTTTAGAATATCCTTTTGTGTCTTATTCATGCCCTAGGTCAAACTATGAAGAGGTTCATGTTATAATTTTTTCCTAAGTCTTTGTTTTATTTAATGAATTATTTACTTTAGGCCTTTTGGTGAAGCCTTTAATTATTGTCAAGGGGTTTTGAGAAAATCAATTAGGATATAGATTAGAGATATGTTTTATGATTTTTGAAGAAAATCAAGAATTATAGATTGGAGAGATAAGGTTGTATTTGCTTTTGCAAAAGATTTAGAAATCTTTAAATTGCAAAAAATATACGAATGGTAAAAATCTACCAATCTTGTAAAGCAGAGGCATAAAACAATCTTTTATAAATTGTTTTATGATTTCTTTCTTTTTTTTAGTAGATTATTGCTGAATTTTCCTCTTGGTTGAGTTTAAGTTTCATCTTGGAGAGATAAGGTGTTTTTTTTTATTTTAAAGCAAATTTAGCCTATTTTTAGAGGCTTTTCAGTATGATCATAAAAGTAGTGTGCTTTTTTCTGCTTTTATGCAGTCTTTTGGGGCAATTTGAAGCTTGTTTCCTTGAGCTTCTTTGTGAGCTCGGATTAGGGTTTCTAGAGAGATATATTTTGAAAAGACTTAGTCTTTTTCTTCTTCCTTCTCAGTTCATATTTTAGTTCCTGCTCATACACATTTTTGAGCTTGTGAACCCTTTTTGTACTTAGTTTCAGATTATGGCATTCTCCTTCAGTTGAATAAAGACAACATTCCTACTTCTCAAATTCGGTGTTTACTTGCAATTTCAGCTTGATGTTATCTTGTGATTTTTGTTCACAAAGTCCTTGTTATTTCCTAAGACTGTAATTCTTCATGCGGGAAGTTCAAAATGTAGGTTGCATGTTGTACTTCAAGTCAGGTTTTCATGAAAATTATTTATGTATTGATTGTTCATGAGAGGTTGTGAGTTTTGTGTCTTTCTAAAAGCTGTTTGTGAGGAAGAGATCAAAATCATCATTCAGTTATTATCAAGTCCCGAAGTTTAATTTAGGTCATAGTTTTGCATTTCTGTTATCTTTCTTTCCCTCTCCTCAGAGGTTTTAGAATAGGATTTATCATTCGGAGAACCAGCTCACTCTGGAGATTCCTTCTTCTTTCAGATCATCCACATCTGAAGAAGGTTTCCATGTTTCAGTAGATTGTTGAATCTTGCATTCAGCAGGGTACAAATCTAATTGAGAACAATTTTTGGCACGCCCGGTGGGACTCTGAAAATCAATTTCAGAGAAGTTTTTAATGTTTTAAAGTTTCTATTTGGTGTATGCAGTGATTTTATTCAACCTTTTGGAGGTTTTTACATATACTTGGCGACTCCATTCTTGATTTTTGCATGTAGATCAAGTGCTGGTTTGTTTGAAAAGCCTAACTTTGCTTTGTTTTCCAACTCACGAATGAATAAGTATTTCAATATTTCATGGCCATGCATCATATCATCGGCCATATCATGAGAACCATGTTTTTTCATCTCCATATCAGCTATACCAGTATAATCATTATGTTGGTTTCAATCTCACGGCTTCTCAAAATCAACATGCCCAATATAGTTGCCACCCACCCACTCCTGCACTTTTTTCATCTCAGCCCTCATATGTCCAAAATTAGTCCTGAGAGATTCAAGACTTAAGCTTCAGAGATATATGGCTGAACTATGAAAAGAAGATGAATGAAATAGATGAACATGGGGAGATTGCAAGCATAAAGTGCATGTTGCTTGATTACATGAGTCAGTTCAAGGAGATCAAGAAGCAACATGAGTATAATCAGCACCAGGAGGAGCTGGCTTATCAATCCCATCTTCATGAGAAGAAGTTGGAGGCCCGAAGAATACAGTTTGAGGAGGATTTGAAGAGAGAGGGAGCTGCACAAACAAATATTTTGCTTGCTTGGTTTCAAAGGCATGAAGCCCAAACAACTCCTGCCATTTTAGTGCATCCAATTCAAGAAGAGGTTTGGGAGTTTAGAATTTCAAGTTTTGTAAAAGATGAGCATCTTGATCCTCCTAAGATCAAGATTCCTAGCTTTAGAGATTTTTTACCTTTGCAAGAGCCTAGGTTAGAACATTCCAAACCTATTACACTCCAAAACTAGCCAATTGTAAAGCCTTTTCCTCATAAAGAGATTGGTTTTGAATGCAAATAGACTCCTCAGAAAATCAAAATCCTAAGTTTCTAAACTATTGATTTTTTCGTGGAGCCTGTTGGCATTCAAGACCAGTCCATTAGGAAGCAGCTCCTTTTCCAGCAAGAAATTCCAGAAGTTTCCCAAGTTTCCCAACTAGATAAATCTGATTGTCCTACCACTAATTTCCTATATGAGAATAGATCTCTTGTCTTGGAAAATGACTCATCATTTGCCATAGAAGAAGCTAGAAATATAAATTTATTGCATATAGCTACGGAGGAATATCAGTTGGAGCAGCCAAAAATCAAACAAGAAGGGGCTTCTCATGATGAATCTATCAATAAAGAGCTTCCTTGTTTGTTAAAAGAGGATGAGATTTCAGAAAATCATTTATCACTCGATCACATGAACGTTGCATGTGCGAAGAGGGGTGATTCATTAGAACAACAGAATATCGATGATAATTACTTTGAAGTATGCAGCTAGTACATCAATGATGAAGAGCTTGAAAATTAGAAGCAATTAGTTGACGAGTTACAGTTTCAAGAATCAGGACAGCAGCCTGAAGAGGTGGAAAAGGGTGAGGTGAGTCATGATTGCATAGCTTCATTTGACGATCTTCCATACTTTGTTGAGCATGATGAGGAAAGTACAGATTTGTTCATAAGTCAGTAACACGAGGTTGAGGAAGACAAGGCTGATTTGGAGTGTCTTTCTTTAAGTAATAATGAGGATTATGAGCAGCTTCCTTTCTGGTGTAGGAAAGAGCCAGAGGTTGACACATTGATAGAAAGTGTGCTAGAAGAGGCCATCTCATTGATTGGACATTTTCCTTCCTCCATTGAAAAGGAAAATTTTGATTCGAGTATTCAGGAGATTAAGCTACATGCAAGCATTGTTCAGGTTGAACAAGAGCAAAGACTAGATGCTACTCTTCAAAATCTTGATCAGAAGGTCCATAATAGAAATTCAACCTTTGTCATATTGAGAGGCTGACCCATCAGATGCTTAGCCAGTTCAGAGGCTATTGAAGTACCAGAGGTCATGCTTGTACCCAAGTATGAGGACGTAATCAAACAAGAGGTTGTTTTTGGAATTGCAGCTGAAGGCGATCAAGTTCAACTCACTTGCCCAGTTCATTGCAGTGATATGCATGATCATTTCTGAAGTGCAAGTAGGTTTCTTTGCATTTTTTATGAAACACTCCAACAGTCTATTGAACATCTACTTGTGTT
This sequence comes from Sequoia sempervirens, assembly GCA_007258455.2. NCBI lineage: Eukaryota > Viridiplantae > Streptophyta > Pinopsida > Cupressales > Cupressaceae > Sequoia > Sequoia sempervirens. Next base: position 92,033 of record VDFB02074166.1, on the reverse strand, counting down.
TCATGTTTTTTTAGTGATACATAATTATGTAATGTGTCAGTTGCTGATTAAAAAGGGGTGTTATTTCACCTAGCCTGTGAATGGTTTTGTTTGACCAAGCTACTTTAGCTGGTTAAAGTAGGTTAGAGTTAGTATATTCAGCAAACAAGTGTGTTCTGTACATTTACTTTCAATAGTTTTGCTTTCCCTAAGCGCTGCTGCACATGTTCTATTGTCCATCAGGGCATGTTAGTTTTCTTTCATTTCAGTTTTTTTTTCTTTTGCTGCTATTTGGAGTGTTGCTGTTCAAGTTTCTGAGTTTCAAGAAGGGGAAGATTTGACTCCATGCCCAATGGAGTGTTTTAAGGCCACTGATCTATGCTTAGCAGGCAAGGATTTAGAGGAAATCACCAAAATGTTACCAATTTTTTGCCACAACTCCATTGGTGGAGCTGGCTGAATATTGTTATATCTTAAGGTGAAATTACAGATTATGTTTAAGTGTTGTTTGCATTGTGTTCATTTTTCGTCAAGTGACGGTTGTGCATTTAAATGAGAAAACATAATTTCAGAAGTTCCATTCAAATGTTCCAGAATTAAATGAAGTACAAAATTGAGAGCATAAACAACAGAGCATTCTAGAAATGCTTTCATTTATTTCATGGAATAATTCATATTTACATAGCTTCATTTGATTGCAAGAATCCCAAATGATATTACAACATTGCATTGGAATGCATTTTTCTTTTTGAAACGAAAAGCATAAATGAAATCAAATATCCACAAAAGTCGTGGATGTGACTGTTACAGTGCATAACTAATAGCACACTACACTATGGAAGATGCAAAAAAAGAAAACACATAAGTAATGACATAATCATCATTTCCTAATTGGCCGATGGTCGATGCTGAAGTGGTGCACCTTTGTCTTCTCGAGCTCCGTTGGCCTGTAAAAGAAAAGAGAGGGGTGTCAGAGGCTCTAATTATGAAGATACCTATATGAGTCACCAACAATAGTACAACCTACTATCAATCATACACTGAAACAATCAAGTGACAAAGCAGAGACATAAGTTGAAGGACAAACATCAACATGATCATCATATCTTGTTTTTATGCTAATATTTTTTGTTTCCTTGTGCAGGTATAGGGAAAATCACAATGTTTTTTATTATTTGAAGACCAAGCATGTGAAGGAAAATGGGCTCCCACAAGGGTAGAGATCGACATGATGCCCTTATCCATTACAAGTGGGCTAAGAAGGAGGTTGCATCATCATATTCATCAAAGCAAGGAAATGCAACTGAAAGAGTAAAAGAGAGTTCATCTGTCAAGCCATCGAACCAACAGTCCACTCATAACAATCAAGTAGGTATTGCTTCAAGGCTACAAGTGGACAATTAATTCAATTAAACTCAATTGATCTAAATAATTGCAAATCTCAACATTGCTTCCATGGTAGTTTTGTTCATCATGTTCATAATATCATGTGGGGTTCAATTCATCAGTGTTATTTCTCACAATCAAGAATAGTGAACATGCATACATAATGCCTTAATAGGGAATATAATTGTTCCAGATTCACGGAACAACTTTGTTAAATGGAGCATAAAAATGCATGAAGAGTGCCAGGTTGAGGACCAGGAATATGAAGGTTCTAGCACTGCATCAAAATGATTAAGAAAACAACCAATTACATTATGGTTGAAAAGTGAAAATGATTGCTTTAAATAGAGCTGATGTATTACTGTTATTTGAAAGTAAACAATCAAGATACACTACTTGAGGGAATTGTTCTATCATGCTTCCAAACTATATCTTCAAAAAATTTCAAGTATCAGACAAGAAATGTGCATAGTTTTGACAAGGATTTAAACACATAAAAGTCATTTCGAAATGAGCAGAGTTTATAAAGTAAAATTCTGATGAGCATTTGAAGTAAATCCATGAAGAGCATAATTGTGAGTGCATAGGATACCAAGGTAAACAAATCATCTACAAACTCAGTCAGAGAGAATTTTGTGTGCAAGGAAGAAACAACAGGGAGATGACGATTGAGAATAAATAAAAGATACATTTTCAAAATCTCATGAACCCATGTGTGGATGATCAAGAGTGATATATTCAAATTTAGAAAATACATTTGCTTCACAAATAACAAATACCCATATACTAAAAATGGAAGAATTCAAATGCCAAAAGGAGCCCAAATTTTACATAGTTATCAAAATATGCAGATTTTGTTTATTTTTGATACACCCACATTGGGGTTTGAGTTTATAACACATATTTCTTCAAGTTTCCTAATACTTAGTTGAGTCTTCTACAGAAAGGGGGCAGGGGTTTTGTTTTCTTCAATTTTCTGAAAGACCATAATGGAATGCACAATTTTGAGCTCAATACACATATGAGAGTTTAAATTCAAGACAAATTTTTTAGAATCTCATAAATGTCATGAAGAGTCATACTGGTTTTCAACAGAAATAGTAAATGAACAGTTTTCCTTCAAAATAATGAACACCTGCATGAGGGTTTGTAATCAAATGAGAATTCCATGATATTTCAGTATACCCGTGTTGGGTTCTAATCATGAAATGAAGAGACAAAACTAGCAATGGTGGGTCGAGCCCAGAAAATAACAAAAGGTCCATTTTGATGCATAAGTATGGCATGGCCTGTATATGGCCATGAAATTATTAATGGAAGGTAACCTTTTTTATAGAGTTATGAAGCTTGTTAAAGCTTTTGTTTTGCAGAAAGAATGTTAAGGAAGGTACAGTGAGATGACGAAGCTTACCGTGTGCGCCATGGAGGAGTAGAAAAGTCATGGCCAAGTTCTCACAGAGCTCCCAAAATGCAAGGTCGAGCTCACATAGTGCGGTCGAATGGATTCATCAAGGAGAAAACACATAAATACAATGATAAATGCATCAAAAATTGCATTGACGCCACGGCCTCAAGGCCAGAAAGTGGCTTTGAACAAAGAAAAGAAGCTTGAAAGAGCTTACAACTGACTTACCATCTGGTTCTGTGGAGATTCGAAAGGAACATTAAACAAAAATCTCTCACTAAGCTTGCAAACGCCCAGGTGGAGCTCAAGTATGGCGACCAAGAACACAAAATAGGAGGAAACACAAAACCACAAATGCATCAAAAGATTGTATCAAGGCCATGAATTATGGGGCCATTTTCTCATCAAAGAAGCCAAAAATGCATAGCATAAAGGAGATAATGCTTACTCTGAGCTATGGAGGCCGATTGTGACCAGAATCCAGAAGAGAGGAGGCATGAATGAAGTCTCAGTTCAAACCCTATGTTGGCGGTGCCTCTTGCAAAGTAATTTCCCCAAAGTCACCAATTGCAAATGATCCAAATTTAGGGTTTTGCTTTTGTTTTTGTCTTATTCATGCCCTAATTTGAAAATGGTCCTTTTCATTTAAGATTATAATGTTTAGAATATCTTTTTGTTTCTTATTCATGCCCTAGGTCGAACTATGAAGAGGTTCATGTTATATTTTTTTCCTAAGTCTTTGTTTTATTTAATGAATTATTTACTTTAGGCCTTTTGGTGAAGCCTTTAATTATTGTCAAGGGGTTTTGAGAAAATCAATTAGGATATAGATTAGAGATATGTTTTATGATTTTTGAAGAAAATCAAGAATTATAGATTGGAGAGATAAGGTTGTATTTGTTTTTGCAAAATATTTAGCAATCTTTAAATTGTAAAAAATAGACGAATGGTAAAAATCTGCAAATCTTGTAAAGCAGAGGCATAAAGCAATCTTTTATAAATTGTTTTAAGATTTCTTTCTTTTTTTAGCAAATTATTGCTAACTTTTCCTCTTAGTCGAGTTTGAGTTTCATCTTGGAGAGATAAGGTGTTTTTCTAGATTTTAAAGCAAATTTAGCCTATTTTTAGAGGCTTTTCAGTATGATCATAAAAGTAGTGTGCTTTTTTCTGCTTTTATGCAATCTTTTGGGGCAATTTAAAGCTTTTTTCCTTGAGCTTCTTTATGAGCTCGGATTAGGGTTTCTAGAGAGATATATTTTGAAAATACTTAGTCTTTTTCTTCTTCCTTCTCAGTTCATATTTGAGTTCCTTCTTATACACATTTTTGAGCTTGTGAACCCCTTTCGTACTCAGTTTCAAATTATGGCATTCTCCTTTAGTTGAATAAAGACAACATTCCTACTTCTCAAATTCGGTGTTTACTTGCAGTTTCAGTTTGATGTTATTTTGTGATTTTTGTTCAAAGATGTCCTAAGACTATAATTCTTCATGCAGGAAGTTCAAAATGTAGGTTGCATGTTGTACTTCAAGTCAGGTTTTCATGAAAATTATTTATGTATTAATTGTTCATGAGAGGTTGTGAGTTTTGTGTCTTTCTAAAAGTTGTTTGTGAGGAAGAGATCAAAATCATCATTAAGTTATTATCAAGTCCTAAAGTTCATTTTAGGCCATAGTTTTGCATTTCAATTATCTTTCTATCCCTTTCCTCAGAGGTTTTAGAATACGATTTATCATTCGGAGAACCAGCTCGCTCTAGAGATTCCTTCTTTGTTTAGATCACCCCCATCTAAAGAAGGTTTCCATGTTTCAGTAGATTGTTGAATCTTGCATTCAGCAGGGTGCAAATCTAATTGAAAACACTAACACTATTGCATTAATGACATCCTTTATCACTTCTTCATTCCAATAATGTTTTCCAATCTTTAAATTCGATGGACTAATTATTCTTCACCCAAAGAGCTTGTTATTTTCATATAGATTCACCTTTCACTTGAGTCCCCACATGTTTTAGCATAAATTTTCTCTATTAATTACCCATCACAAAAATAGTTGTGCCATTTTTTTATATATTTTATGGAAGTTGTGTGATAAAAAAATATAACTTAGAAATCATTCATACACACAAGAATACTCATAATAACATATTAATCTAGAAAATAACCCATTAATGGAGAAAAAACTAGCTTGCTAGGTGTTAATAGCATATTTAAACCTATTTGTATTGATTAAAAAATAAGTACAAAGAGGGGTAGGGGAGTTTACATGTTGAAGTTGTTTCTTACTTTTTGTTTAGTTTTTGTGAGTTGGCACTATCATTTTGGTGCCTTCAATGGTATCTAAAGCATCCCGAATAATCCAAGAAGCTCAAATGTACTTCCTAATTCATTTTTCAATTCATGGAAAGGTTCTCCCATGCGTTGGAAGAAGGCTTCAATTTTGAAAATTTCAAAATATATGATTGTTCATATCAATAATTGATGCTTGCATCCTGGTGAATTCATCACTTTTGAAATATATATGTGTGTGTGTGTGTGTGTGGTGGTCTCCCACTTGTAGTATTATGCCATTTCTCATGGTATATGAATCATTATCCATAGTATTCTATCATATGGTTCTACAAAAATGTTAATTCATCTTGATGATTTCATTATTGTCTCTAGGTAACAATTTTGTTTGCCACAAAATTTAGTTGGTACTTTATACACTTACAATTTTGTGATTTTTTCTCATTTTTTGTTCCTTAATTTGTATAGATCTTTTTCAAAAAAAAAATCATAAGAACAATGTTTTTTTATTTTATAAGAGGTAAAATAAAGGTTTCTAAAAGGGTCTTAACCCTTTTAAAAAATAAAAAAAGAAACAACAATGCTACAACCCAACTATAATCAAATTACCAAAAATATCTTTAATAAAAAGAGATAATCCACTTTAAATTTTTGTTACATCTATAAATTTATAATCAACTATGATATATATTAAATAAACTATTTATATTTATAAGAGAAAAAATATTATAAATTATTATTCATAAAATATAAATCAATAAAAAATAACATAAAATTGAATCCAAATTACACATCACATAATTTAATACACTTTTAAATCACCAATTATATAAAATAATAAACAACTTAAAAGAAAAAAAAATCCATAAAAATTTAAAGAGCTTTCACAAATGCATAATCTATGTTAACTTTTTTTTTTTAATGACTAAGCACCTTTATTATTAATTATAATTTAATAGATTACATATATTCAAAAAAGTGGTAGGTGGAAAAATGCCACACCTTTGAATTCCATATAGAGAACCTAGAATGAAAAAAAAACATGATGCTAAGCAAAAAGAGAAAGAGAAATAGCCAAAGGAGGAGGGGGTCTTAATCATTTTCTTTACCCTATTAGGTCCCAAAAGCACCACTCCACTTCCTAGAACCAAATATCACTCACAAGGATAGAGTTGTCATCATGCAAGTGAAATAAACTCATCAATAGATCATGGAGAGTTGAAGGCCAACTCTACAAGAGCGAGTTATCTCCCACGCTCAAATGAGCTCAGCTTAGACTTGGGAGGGTGTTCCTAGGGATATACCTTAATAGGTATTGAAATCACATTAGATGAACAATGATAGAATGATGATCTAGCCAAACCCAACTTGATGTCTTGGTCTAAAGAGTGACACTAAACTACGAATAATTGGCCACCTCAAAATTCTTATATAGCTGATAACAATATACAATCATAACCCACAAAAAATGGATTCATTTGGGGCTCACTAAAGATTTATCACAAGGTAAATGAATGTACAAAAACTACTACTATTCCTACACTATTAATTTTCATTTTTTTAGAGGTGTGAGATTGGTGCATGGTTCTAAACCGGTGCTTGTCTATTAGGCAACAAAGTCATAGCACATTGAGAAGGAACAAACTTTGAATAAAAAAACACGAGGCCATGTATATGCACATAACATAGTTCATGAAATTTTGTAACAAAACGTAGTAATCCATGACATAAATGCATATATTTATGTATAAAATGAGTGAGACCATTACAGTACTTGTAATAGTTTTAGAATATCATCTTACCCAATCTTACACTCATGACTACAAATGTGACAAAGGAAAATGTATGGTTGTGACCAATAAATCTTCTTGAATATACAATTAATTCCTTAGAGACATTATGTAACAAAACCCATTTGCAACATTAATCTTCTTTAATATTGGAAGCTTGTACCCGAAAAATGAATTGGAATTGCATCAATGGTTGCATTGCATCTTCTTTGGTGTCTAGAGACCACAACTGAACCAAACCCAAAAAAATGATAAAAACTTGTACCTTAATACCTCCAAGACATCAAATCCTAATCACTGCACTATAGCATATTCAAATATGTGGTTGAGGATGAATGCTGCCCAAAATGGGTGCTTCAAATAGATGGAGGACATCCACATTTACTTCAAGCAATTGGGTGAAATGGTGCCATTAATGCGACTTGGTGAAGTAGGTGGAAGATAATCACACTATTGGAACCCATGAAATAATCACTTTACCATTATCAAGCCTTTGAAAGATTAATCATTTAAATTCTTGAACCATTGACAAAGGAATAAGGAGGTCATTAGGGATTAGGTGTTGGGCTTACCACATATCGATCAGATAGGAAGAAGAGCATAAGAGCCCTTGAAAAGTCAATGCAAATATTATTTTGAACATCAAACATTGGGCCTCCCTCATATCACATGTTAATGAGGAAGAGGAGGAAATTAAACCCTAAAAGTCCAAACTTCGAAAGGAAAGGAGAAATCAAGAAGTCAGGAGTTGGAGGGAAGCTTAGGAAGGTACCAAGTAAAGGGGGAGGTTGAAAAATTGACCCCCAAAAGACTTAGGAGAATTTTGTAAAAATGGGAGAAAGGAAGTGTTGAGGATCATGGATCAAGGCTACCTCTTGATAGATGCCAAACATGTAGAAGGGAAACAAAAACTTCAAACTCCAATGGGCTATAGTCTTAGGTGATTTACGAAGGGAAACCTTTTGGTATTGGGTATCGAGAAGTCAGAGGGAGGCATGTCCAAAAGGGATGAAGGCAAGGTAGAAATCGACAACCTAAGAGGCCAATAACACAACACTTGGTTATTTAGGGACTTAGACTATAGGGTTCGAGGAATCAAGAAACTTCAAAATAGGTGGATAGATAGAGGAAACCTCGACCACCCAATGGATTGGAAAACACCTTACTTAGAAAATTTTACAAGGGGATCAAGGTGGTCTTCAAAACTAATAGAGAAGGAATGAAAACATATAGGTAAGCAAAACCTCAAAAATCTGACAAAACAACAATTAATCAATTTTGGATTTTGTAGCTTGAATTTTTTACTAAGGCACAAACTTAGGGCTAGATACAACATCTAAAGGCACAATAAAAAATAAGATGACCTATTCACTGATCTAAATTCAATAGGGAATTCAAATTACAATATTAGGTAAGCGGAAACCTGCAAGTATTGTAGACAAATGGATAATTGCATAATTTGTAACAAAAGAGTTGTTTGCATCCAAAAGTCCCATTAACTTATCCAAAAATGAGTTTTATACATCAATTTGGAATTCCAATAGTCTTTAGAATCCAACAAATTTGAAATGAAGAGTTTTCCAGAATAAGAAAAAATACAAAATTACAAAATTTCAAAAAACTTGTAAATTTTTAGGTACCCCAACTTGGAGGGGTCCTAACTTGTTGCTTGCTAGTTAGATTGACGACTTCTTTACCTCATTGGAAAGGTCTCGAAGAGGACTAATTTCAGTCCCTTAAATCAAATGCTGCACTATTCAATTTAAAAGATCGACGAAAGTTCCAAACCCAAATTCCTCTCCAAAGACCTCCGAAAATGTGATTTACTAGAACCTAGAAAATACCGAAAAAATTGGATTTTTGGTTTTTCACAGTTTTGTCACGTCCAGACTACTTTGGAACATCCTTAGATTGCTTTGGATCATTCACACTTTCACAAGTCTATTATCCACAATGGGTCACACTATTAAGATACAAAAAAGGAAAGGACTCAAGAAAAAAAAGACATGACAAAATTGAGTTTCAACATACCCATACATCAATGAGATCTGAACTGACATTAGAAAACTTTCAACCATCATTATCATCACCATCATTATTTTTTGATTAGAAAGCTGAAAATTAAAAACAAACAATATAATAAAAATGAGATGATAGATTTTTTATGTTAACTTTTAATATATATATAACATGAAAAACCAAACATTAATTAGTTGCTTATCAAGATATTTCCACACCTTGAGCTTAGCGCTTTCTATCTAATTTAAAACCAGAGATTGACAGGTACAAAATACAGTAAGGCTCTCTACAAGTAAATAATCTGTAAACAACAAGCGGTACGGATGAACTCTCCCTGGACAATGGAAAAAGAGCTGAAATTGTGCCAAGAAGACTCTTGGAGAAGATGTACAACATTATCTTTCAACGCTCTTGAATTTAATAAAATTGTTTCTAAATTCTTTTAAACTTTATCATTTTTCTCATTTCTTCGGATAGTTTAAAATAAATGTGTAAAGTGCATCGAATTGTATAAAATTTTAAAGCTGGCGAGTCTGAAAAGGTGTACGCGTGCAATCTATTGAACACAGTAATTACAAGTGATATTTGCTTTCTTCTTTGCTACACAACCACATCATTTGTAAACCGCGTTTCCTCCACTTTCTCATAAACTATTCTCTGCAACAAAGATTAACTGACAAAGGCTGCCAGCTGCCGGTTCCTTGACGCTGCACTTTTTTAGTTTTCCACATGCTCCCATTCCTTCAGCACGCAGCGTAATGATTTTGAACGTACGGGACTGGCTGTTGGGAGTAATCAGGTCACCTGATGATATTCTGAGTAGTGTTGAAAAGCAGACATGAATGGACAGTGGAAAACAGTAGTGTGACAACGTGGGAGTTTCATGGCATATGGTGCTACTCATTCTGTTTCAGAATATAATCTGCCAACAATACTTTAATGGAGATCTTGAAAACGTGATGAGCATGGATGCTGATTGAAAAAGAGAGGCGAACAGCAGGCTTTTGGAAATAAAAGTACATATTTTCTGTTTTATTGTATTTTATTTGAAGAGGTTTTAAAAAGAATTAACAAATGGATGTATTTTATACATAGAGTATATTATGCCATATATACCTTCAAAGGAGGACTAATATCACACCTCGACTGAATTGTAAGACAAAGTTTTAAAATGGTAAATCAAAACTATGAACAATGGGATTGTTACACATCCAGAGCTATAAATTCAGCAAGAGGTGGAGGTGAGCTATAGTCATCAGGCTGGTTAGTGTCTATCATTTTATCTAGGAGCTCGACACCATGCTAGTTGTCTATGTCAGGTCATTAGGTTTGTCCCTATTATTGGGAAGAATCAGATTGCCAAGAATTGACTTCCAGCCCCTAATGGTATTTTCATCGGCATTAGGAAAATTTATGGCAAACAATTCACTATTGGAAAATTCACCACCAACAATTCACCACCACTGTCATGAAAAATTCACCTCAAGGAAAATTCACTACCAACAATGCTGCGGAAAATTAAGCACAAACTTTTAATGTGATGAATTTTCCACGGCAGTGAATTGTTAGTGGTGAATTTTACTTGAGGTGAATTTGTCATGGTGGTGAATTTTCCCATGGTGAATTTTCCGGCAATGGATTGCTAGCAGATAATTATCATGCACTACATCTAGTATCTAAGTTTCATCCCTTGTAGGAGAAATTGCTAAAGTCAAGAGATGAACTTTTCCATTGTCTTTCCAAACAGTAGCAATCCTATCATGGGTTTATGCAATAGTATTGTAGACACATAAAAATGACTTAGGCCTGCACGCTCTATTTTTACCACTTTTGTCTTAGCATAATTATGACATTTAATTATGTCCTTGGTTCACATTCGACTATTGATTAAATAATTCATAATTATTTAATTAATTCATGTCCTTTTATTTTTCATGATTATTAAATAAATAAATTTTATTTATTTATTCAATACATCACTAATGGTCTATTATCCTCTTATGATTGAATAAATTTATTAATTTATTTAATTGCTTCTATTCATTTATTCTTCCTGATTATTAAATAAATGAATTTTATTTATTTATTTAATATGTCACTAATTCTCATAATTAAATGAATTTATTATTTTATTCAATTATTAATCATATCCTCTAAATTAAATAATTATCTTTAATTATTTAATTTCTAAATTTAATTATTTAAATGAAATTATTTAAAATGATTTCACATTTTTAACTGTCGGTTCATTTTGGTAAATAATCTGAAAATCGATTATTTATTATCTCATAAAATCTATATTTTGAATTAATTTAATTTAAAATGGTAATATTCTTCCAAAAATCAGGTAATCGGGTAGATTCTTGATTTTCCAAATCTGATCTTTAGTTCAACTCTTATCTTCTTGATTTTTCGAATCTTACAAATCAGGCAGACTTTATCTTCTTGATTTTTGAAAATCTTTACTTTTTGAAATTAATTATTTCATTTATTCTCCACCGTCGATTCAATCTTTTTAGATAACATCTCGACCATTCACTTAAGGATTTTTCCCTAACCCTGATTAGGGATTGTCAGATTTAATCTCATCCTCTGATTTTAGGTTTCTGCCGAAGGTCAATCTCGTCCGTCCATTCAAAATGACATTTTCTATAAAATGCTATTTTTCTCTCATTTTTAGATTATACACTTACACACTTAGACATTTTACAGAAATTGCAGCATTTATTATCATATTCCATTAAGTTTTGACATATTTAGGCATAGGAATTTAGATTCAAATCCTTCAAAGCTAGTGTAGGACTTCGTCAAAGATTACTCACACATTTGGTCTGAGGGCAACACGACAATCAGAAAGTTAGAAGGTGTTACAAAGGTGAATCATGGAAGCCTCAGCAACTATCTGGTATACTTGTTTCATTTATTTTAGTTTCCATTGTACTTTGTAATTTCTTTGGGTTTCTTAGTCTTTGTTGATTGACTAACATTCTAATCCAACCTAAAATTAACCCTTAGTTACATTGGTGAACCTGACTTTCTTCTTTTTATTATTTTCGTATAGTTTTGTTTGTTCTCTGTCATTTTTGCAAGTACAGGTACGGAGCGACACATTCACCTTTTATTGTGACGCATCTGATGCATCGTGACACATTCAGATTCTGAAACAATGCAATCGCTATGCTATGCCGCAAACGAAGTCCGAAAAGCTGCATCTAAACTCTAGAGCTGCATTTGCAACATAGAGCGACACATTCGCTATGTCGTGACACATTTTCCTTGTAAGATTTTCTTCCTTTTGGCATTTGGTTTTTCTTCTATTTTCTACTCTTTTTTGTTTACTGTCTGGTTTTTCTTCTACATTCTGGTTTTTCCCTGCATTCTGCCTAGCATAGGTTTTGTGTTACTCATTGGGATTTGTAGCATGTGGCGTTGGATTTCTTCATGGGTCAAAGGCATACATTCAAACTACTAACATGTGGTTTTGCAACTACACTCATCAAATATTTATCTCTCAAAACCACTTGTTTTCATTTTAATTTAGGAACATTTATGTTGGTGCACATAAAATGAACTTGTGTTTATACTTTGCATAATTATGTTTGCAAAATGGTAGGCGAGTATGCTCTTACCTTGTAAAAACTCAGTGATAAAAAAACCAGACCCATTTTTATATGTCATTACCCTCATGACTTAGTAATTGAAGTATCCTCTCCCCTTGCACTTTCGGGCGATCCTAGGTGTAAGAGAAACAATTACTAACTCTAGAACTTGGGCCTATTATAGTGGGAAAAAGTACTCACCCCAGAACGACTCAGACCGGTAGCTCCTTGAACCCGAGGGACTTCCAGCCAGTATATAAAAGTGGATTCTTGGGGAAAGCTCAAGAATCACGTGTATGATTCCAGCGAGATGGATCCGAAAGGGGACTCTTGTCGCATGGATCATGCCCTATGAACAAAATGCTCGTATTAAACACTTTTTGTTCTGGAGTCCAACCGTTCTTTGGTCGTTGCTTGGTATAGTGCAACGTACAGTATCATGCCCAAAGACACTCACTACTAATCCCCTTGAGTAGAGCTAGTAGTTCTTGGGAAGTCACTACCCAAGAATTTGAATTTGGTGTGCTTGAATGATGTTAATAAGCCGTGGAGGGGAACCAATGCCACCAAAATTCTAAGCTATCCGCTCTTGAGAAGGAAAGGTGTTTAGCACCAATTTGGGGTATATCAGTGGGCTATATCAAGTATACAAACCCTTGGCCTATTGGCCCTTTTAGGATTGTACTTGTCTTATGTGTGCTTGCTTAAACACTCAAAACATTGTGCTTGTCAAGTGCTTGCTAGATTTCTCAAACATTATTCACCAAATTTACATTTCTGGACAAAACATTCACCATTAAACAGATCAAATTTTCCCTCAATACCTCAAAAAACTCAATTTTTACAAACTGTGTCGCATCTGTTAAACTACATTCAATTTTTTGAGATGCAATCACACTGCTAAACCAAATTTGATCTCTCAAACACTGCATCTATTTGCGTCGCGATGCATTTGAACCTTCTAGAGATGCATCTGCAAAACTGAGTCACATTTGTCAGTCTCAGAGCTGCATTCGCTCAAACCAAACCGCATTCGTGACACTATGATGCATTCGAAACTTCAAACGATGCATTTACTTGTCACAAGTGAAACCCTGATACAAAGTCAAATCTGAGTCTACACTTTGTCAATCTTTTGTCAAACACTATTTCCAAAGGGATTCTGGCAGAAAACCAACTTTGAAATTGCTCAAAACTTTTGACCATTAGTTTTCATTCTTGACCATAGGTTTCATCTGTCATTTTTTTTAGTTGCATACACTAGACATTAGCTTATCCCTAGGTTTTAATACTTGCATACTTTGGAGGAAAATCTCAGCACACTTTGCAATGTCATTGCTTTCGAAACTAGGTTACCTTGGACTTAATCATCATTCCTTTTTTTTTTTTCAGTCATTGTCCCTTTTGTGAGATTTTCCAACTCAAAAGTCTAGTTAGGAAAATTCACTGGTCATTTTGACCCTGTCATTTTGTCATTTTCAACAAGTCCTTTATTAACCAAAATCGAAAACAAATATTGAGCTCAGAAGTGTTCAGGAATCCTTTAACCAAATTGCATTCTAGGTCATACCTTGCATATTTTATTCCCAAAAATCCAAAAATATTATTCATCCTAGTCATCATTTTGAACCTGGATTTTTCATATTAAGTCCTTAGTCCTCATTCAATATTTTGGCTTTGGCAACCTTGTCATCTCATGTTGCTCATTTCTTTAGACAACATCATCATCACCTAGTCATCCTTGCATTTAGTTGTAATTTTCATTTGAGAAATCTCATTTTATGGTGGAAACTAGACTCTAAAGATAGAAACGACAAATGGAAAATTTTGGACAAAACCCCACTTCCAATGTTAACAATCCCACGTACGACCCAAATTGGACATTTGATGACACATTTGGAAACGTGAACAATCAAACTCTCACATCCTCATCAAATAGTACCTTTGAACCTTTCTTACGCAAGGATGAATACAAACAAATACTTGAGGAAAACCTAGAGGTAGCGGCACAAGATCTAGAGGCCTCTCAATTCATGGAACAAATGGTCCTATACAACAGAGACAGATACTTAGCCATACTCTTAAGTCAAGGAGCTAAGTTACCACACAGATCCAACATCAACACGTTGAGATCAACATCTCCTAACCCTAATGACAAAAACGTGCATAACATGTCACATATTGGTCATCCTCAAAACACTATGAGCAATACTTTCTTTGATGCTACAACGATCGTGCATGCTACCTCCAACATCCCAAACACCTCCAATACAATAAACGCTACATCTGTTGGAGGATCACAATCTGCCACAATGCCCACAATATCCACAACATTGTCATAATCGACTGGAACCATCTTTGGCTCCTCGACAGTGTGGGCAAGTTATTCTAATCCTCTTTTTACCACTACGGTAAATGCCATGGGGGAATCATCAAGTCATATCAATCCCCCCTTGACAGCTACATCTATTACCATGAGCACACCTTCAACATATCTGCTCATTAGTGTTTCACAAAATCCTTTGGGAGGGGGCAAAAGACGTATCTTTATCCAAGGACAACAACAAAATGTTAACATGACAACACAGTCACATGTCATCGTCTCCCAAGGACAAAATACAAACATTCCCCTTGTAAAAACCCAACAATTTGGACAAGGTGGCCAAATAACACAACCCATGGCATCATTACTACATCGCAATGTTCATGGTCACCATATTCCCCAAATAACAACACAAATTGTTGGGGGACACATTCCAACCTACTCATCTCAAGTTCATACTCACCAACATATACCCAATCCAATTTTTCAACACCAAAAACACACATATCCAAACACATCACACATATCACAACATTTCATCCCTCAACAATACACCAACATCCATGCACAACAAATGGGGACCAATGGTGTACCAATCATTCCAACATATGGGATCACAAATGACCCTGTTATAGATGCTTTATAGGTAAAATTGATGGGTCTAAAGAAAACTATCCAAAACATACAAATATTAGGCAAGAAATCAGAAATATCATATGATCTAAATGTATACCCCTTTGACATGAGCTTATACATGCCACCATTTCCTCTGAGATATGTGTCACCCAATTTTACAAAATATAGAGGCAAGACAAACCCCATTGAACATGTTCATGAATTTGCAACCAATTGTATGGATGTCACCTACGAACAAATGTACTTGATGAGACTCTTTTCTAAAAGTCTCGCAGGTCCTGCCCTTGAGTGGTTCTCCACTCAAAAAGATATCCAAACATGGGATGAGGTAAAACAAAAATTCATAAAAAATTATGCATACAACATTGACATGGACACCTCTATTACTAGCTTGTGCAATCTAACACAAGAGGATGCCGGTGAGACATTCATCCCATTCTTTCAAAAATGGAGAAGCCTCACTAGTTGGTGTCACATTGACATACCTAAAAGGGAAAAGGTGTACATGTTTTTTCAAACACTTATGGGTCCTCTAAAATATGCATTGCAAGTGCATTGTTGCACAACCTTCATGAACCTAGTCAAAAAAGGGGTCCATATTGAGAAATACCTTATCGCAAAGGGAGAACTAAGATACGGTCCTAAAAACACAAATGCCAATCCTCCTGCCAACAAAAATAAATATTGGGTGAAAAATAAACATGTTACAAATGACGGTGTTGTCGATGCCAAGGTTGCAAACACTGTGGGTCCTGTACTGGCCCTAAAAGGGATTCAACAGCAAAACAAACCAACAACGACATTGACACCCCCTACCAATGCCCCTTCAAACAACCAGAGCAACCAAAATCATCAAGGACAATACCATCAGATGAGACAATTCCCTAGGGATCGCACATACACTCCTTTGGGTGAACCCATTGAAGAAGTCCTCAAGAAATGCCTCCAAAATGGTGTCATCACACTTTAGGAACCAAAACTATATGAGCCAGGGCAGTTCAAACCAGCATTGTGGGATGATAATGCATTTTTTGATTATCATTGGGAAAAAGGACATAAAACTTCTACCTGTTGACAACTGAAAAACCTGGTACAAGACCTTATCGAAAGTTATATCATTGAAGTAGGTGGATCACAATTCACCTCCAATTTAGATCATACTATTCATAAGAATCCACTGCAAGACCATGGTTCTCATAATGCTTCCACGTCAGGTCCATAGATAAACAATAATCAAGCTAACTTCGCCCGAGCCAAGTACGACTATTCTGGTGGACCTATTATAAATAATGTCTGAACTAATGACGAATACATCAATACCATTGCGGTCAAGAGAGCACCCCAATGCAATGCTACTACTCAAAGTGGCAAGGTCACCATAGTTGGTCCGCCTCCCACTAGGCAACCCAAAATCACCTTACCTAGCCCATCTGCTAAACAGTCAAAACCCACCTCAACCATAAAGCATTGGCAACAAAAGAGTCAGTTCAACCTTATCAAACAGCTTGGAAAAACTCCCGTGCAAATTTCTATACTCAAGTTGTTGCACATATCTCCCACGCATAAAGCTATACTGGATAAAACCTAACAAGAGTCATTAGTCCCTAAAGATATTGATGTCAATCAATTTGAGACCATGGTGGGATACCTCACTATGCCTCACCTTTTTCGATCACGACTACTCATCAACTAAGACCAACCACAACGATGCATTGCACATTGAAACTTTTGTCCATAAGCACAAGGTTAGAAGGGTTTTAGTAGATGGCAGAGCAGGATTGAACATATGCTCCTTGAAACTGGTTAAGGCTCTAGGATTTTCTGACGCATGCGTAGACCCTACAAAGAGTATAGTAATCAAATCATATGATAACAAAGAACGCTCTTCACGAGGTGTTATTTCTCTTCCTATTAGAGTGGGACTAGTCATTGTGGATACAACCTGCCAGGTCTTGGATCTAGAATTACCATACAACATCTTGCTTGGTCGTCCTTGGATTTATGCCTTAAAAGTTGTCCCATCCACATATCATCAATACTTAAAGTTCCCATTTGATGGCACAGAAATAACCATATATGGAGACCCCGACCCTTCCCAATATTGTACCAATCTAGGGGTATTTTTGAAAACTGGGTGCCTATCAATCGAGAGGATTCTGGCCCCTCATCTTCTAAGTACATTGACCCATCCACACTCACATCATCATCCACATCCACTTCATCCACGTCATCTACCACACCGCCATCTTTCGCAAACCCTAAGGCTGAAACCACTGTCAAGATCCAGGACCTCGGCTGCGGAGAATTCAAGCTACATACAACATACAACATAACAACAATACCCAAGTCTCCAAAGGTCTATGGTTGGCCATGTTTTAGAATGGAACCCCAAGAAAATTTCAAAGTTCCACCAAAAATAGTTTTCATCAAATGGGGAGACATGAGTAATGAGGACCTTGCTGATATTACAGGATGGTTCTATAAAGATATGGCCGAACTACCCCCATTACCAATTAAGAAATATGACAAGGGATATGACATAATGAAGGCTAAAGGATACGATGGC
Source organism: Sequoia sempervirens (assembly GCA_007258455.2). Taxonomy (NCBI): domain Eukaryota; kingdom Viridiplantae; phylum Streptophyta; class Pinopsida; order Cupressales; family Cupressaceae; genus Sequoia; species Sequoia sempervirens. Next base: position 74,045 of record VDFB02074166.1, on the reverse strand, counting down.
ACTAGTGGCCTAGGAAAAAATAAAATTGGATGAAGAGAGCCCATAGAACCTTTCAAAATATCAAAGTATCTTGGATTAGGGTTTGGATCACCCAACAATGATGATCGACGTACCAATGGACTTTTGAGTTAGCGAGTGTATGCTTCAGAAAGTGTCGAGACTCCCAAGAGTGGGAATTTGGCTCTGAATGATCCTTAAGTGACTGTTGCCTTGATGATTTTTTTGTTGAAACGGGGGAACTGACCTTTGAACAAAGATTTTGGTAAACATTTAAAATTGATCAGGCACCAAATAGTCAAAGTCCCACGACCACTCGCCATGACCTACAAACTCCACCATCTGAATCCCATCAGTCCAACCCATCCGAATTACCAAATGACTTTGACAATCATGATTCTAAGTCCTTCACCTGGTATTTTGACAACAAATATGAGACTAGTGAAGGAGAATATTGGATAGAGTCTGATTTGGAGTTGGATGATGATAATCTCATCTACAATATCACTAAATCCGTCTGCATGCTTTCTGCATCCTCCCCTCACTTTTCCAACACTGACGAGACTACTTCATCCTCAGTGTCTCATCTGCATCTGTGGGGCCTACTTCAACGAGACTACTCCATCCTACATTCACAAAATTAAAAATAAAAATAAAATAAAAAATGAAACGTCTTTAGGTGAAAACCGAAAGGCACCTTCTAACAACAAAAATGTAAAAATAAAGGATGTATCTGTGAGTGAAGACCTCTCTGAGGCGCCCAAAGATGGAGGACTAGACTTTCTTCCCGTATAACAAGAGAAATCATCTATGCTTATCGAAGACACCATAGAAGACAACATAGCAACTGTAGAAGATCCTAAAATAATCCCCTTTGTTGCATCATTGACTGAAGAAGAGAGACCGAAATTTCACAAATTCTTTGCAGAACATAAAATCAACTTTGCATGGTCCTGTGCTAACATGCCAGGATTAGACCCAGAACTGGTTCTACACCATCTGCCATTATTGCCTAATGCCAAACCAGTTAAGCAAAAGCTATGCAAAATGCACCCTCAAGTCGCTCTATTGGTCAAGGCTAAGTTGAAGAAAATTTTGGACACCGGATTCATATGGTCTATTGATTATGCTGAATGGATATCTAACCTGGTGTTGGTAACAAAGCCAAATGGGATGATTCCCGTCTATACATATTTTAGAGACCTAAATAAGGCATTCCCAAAAGATTACTTTCCTTTATCGAATATTGATATCATAGTTGACCTCACAGCAGGATATGAGATGTCCCTCATGGATAGTTTCTCCAGCTATAATCAGATTTGCATTGACCCAGAGGACCAACACAAAATGACATTTACTTGCCCATGGGGTACGTACTGTTGGAATGTCATGCCATTCAGTCTAAAAAATGCGGGCACCACATATCAAAGAGAAATGACCACAATATTTCATGACATGATGCATAAAATAATGGTAGATTATGTGGATGACATTTTGGCTAAATCACTGACAAGGAAAGATCATCTGAAGGTGTTAGACACAATTTTCAAGAGGCTAGAGGAATATAAGGTCAGACTCAATCCAAAGAAATGTGTCTTTGGTGTCATATCTAGAAAATTGTTGGGATACATAGTGTCTCAACGAGGCATTGAGGTCGATCCAGCGAAAGTAAAGACCATCATGGACATGCCTCCTCCCAGAGGAATAAATGAACTCAAGACTCTACAAGGTAGGTTGCAGTCTATTTGGCGCTTCATAGCCCAATTGGCCGATAAATTCCAACCATTCCAATATCTTCTACGTAAAGGTATCCCCTTTGTGTGGACAGATAAATGCCAAGATGATTTTTGGAAAATCAAAGACTACCTAATGTCACCGCCAGTCCTTATGCCTCCCATTCAAGGAAAGCCTTTGATATTATACATCTCTGCCACTACTTCAGCACTGGGGGCAAAAGAAAGAGCTATATATTACATCAGCCAGATATTGGTCGGATATGAATTGAACTACACACCAATTGAATGGGCCTATCTAATCACGGTCTTTGTAGTACAAAAGCTAAGAAATCATATATTAAGTCATCAGACACAACTAGTAGCAAAGATCGACCCCCTCAAATATTTGTTAAGTCGGGCAGCATTAACAGGACGTCTAGAAAAATGGGTCATGATTATGAGCGAATATGACATTCAATATGTAGAAAGAAAGGAAATCAAAGGACAATTCATAGTAGATCAGTTGATGGACGCACCTTTACACAGTGATCACTCGTTAGTGGCAGAATTTCCATATGAGTCGATATTCCATATAGAACCTAAGTCACCTTGGAAACTCTACTTTAATAGATCACACACAAATCATGGCTCGGGGACAGGGATCCTATTCATCACCCCTCAAGGAGACTCCATTCCTAAGTCTTTCTGCATTGCCTTCCCATGCACAAACAATGTGGCAGAATACGAGGCACTGGTTATAGGACTTAGAATGGCAATAAAATGGAAAATCAGGGTACTACATGTCTACGGGGATTCTCAGCTCGTCATCAACTAGGTTAATGATGACTATGACACAAAAGATGAGAAGTTGATGCCCTACAAATGGATGGTTGACAGTTTCCAAATGTACTTTCATATGGTAACTTTTGATCAAGTTCCGAGAGCACAAAACAAAGCAGCAGATGCAATGGCTATAATAGGCTCTCTCCTTGACATTCCAAGCAATCTGTCTCAGGTGGAATTCCTAATAGAACAATTACTGGTCCCTGCCTATGACATTCGGGAGTTAGAGATGGTCTGTGAACTTGTTGGTCCTGACTCTCCCTGGTACCAAGATATTTATGACTACCTTAAGTCTCAAACCATCCCACCTAACCTATCTATTAACCAGAGGAAGTCCGTTATCCGAAAAGCTACAAGGTATGCCATCATTAGTGACACCCTTTATCACCGTAGCTTTGATGACACCCTCCTTAGATGTCTCGACACCAACAAAGCACGTAGAACCTTATGCAAAGTACATGACGGTATATGTGGGTCTCATTCAAGTGGTCCTACTCTAGCCAAGAAAGTAATGAGACTTGGGTACTATTGGCCGACCATTGAAAAGGATGTAATAGAATACGTCAAAACTTGTCGCAAATTCCAGATTCATAATGATTTCATCCACTCCACTGTAGGAACTTCAACCGATCACTTCTCCTTGGCCGTTCACTCAATGGGGACTCGAGCTCATGGGAAAGATTCATCCTACCTTGTCCAATGGCCATAAATTCATTATCACCGCCACTGAGTATTTTATGAAGTGGATCGAAGCCATCCCTCTGACATACATAACAGGCAAACAAATATCTAAATTCATTCTCAACTACATCATTTTCTGGTATGGCCTTCTACAATCCATCATCACTGACAACGAATATCCACTTAAAAACCAAGACGTTCATGAGTTATGTGAGTGATTTCACATCCAACACCATTTTTCATCTTTGTATTACCCATAAGGAAACGGTCAAGCTGAGGCGTCAAATAAAACCATCATTAAAATTCTAAAAAAGACTGTCAATGACACTGGCCGTGACTGGCATATTGAATTCAACCATGCTCTATGGGCTTATCGCACTAGCATTCGTATGCCTACAGGAGCCACTCCTTTCGCCCTGGTTTTTGGAGCTAAGGCCATCTTGCCCATTGAGGTTGAAATTCCTTCCCTACAAGTCTCCCTGAAGGGTCTGACCGATGATGAGGAGTACAGACAGTGGCACCTACATGAGTTGGAGATGCTATAGGAAAGAAGACAAAAAACCCGGAGCCATCTACAAGCGTATCAGAACTATCTTTGTCGTAGTTACAATAAGAAAGTCATGGTTAGGAAATTTGACATTGGCAACCTAGTCCTCATGCAGAACCCAAAGAACTAGGCCGACAGAGAAAATCTAAGAAATTTTGAACCAAATTGGTTGGGTCCTTACAACATCATATCTTCTTTTGGTTCTAGAGCCTATCAACTGGTGACTCCAGATGGAGAACAACTGACAGAGCCTATCAATAGTTTAGATCTCTTAAAGTTCTACGCATAGCATCAGAAGATTGAGCTGAAAACTATAAAATACAAAAAAAAAATGAAAAAAGTGAAAAATGATCGTTGCCTTGATGAAAACTTGGCAAACAGGCTTCTTGGAAGTACCCAAAAAAAAAATGACAAAAATAATAAAGAGAAAAATTTCCTCCAACAGTGAAAACCTGGCAAACAGGCACTTTGGATAAGTACCATGGTGAAAACCTGGAAAACAGGCGCCATGCCTAATCAATCATTGCTCTACCATCTACTGTTACTTTGTCTACCTTGGCTTAGGAGGAAATAAATTTCCCATCATTATCACGCCAATCGCCATGACCTCATACCATTCCTCTCATGGTTGATAAATAGTTGACATCAAGTCCTCTTTAATGTCCATCTAGTAATGCAGGCACACCTCTTTCACGTCCTTTAAATTTTGCTAAGTCTTCGACCTGACTGAGGGAAAAAAATTTATCATGTCACTATAGTGGATGTTCTGCATGGTTTCAAAAATTGCAAAAAGTCCTGAAAAAAAAGACAAACATTATAAAATGTCCTGAAAAAAGGCAAAAACCTTGCAAAATGTCCTAAAAAAAGACAAAAACATTGTAAAATGTCTTGAAAAAAGACAAAAACCTCACAAAATGTCCTGAAAGAAGACAAAAACATTGTAAAATGTCCTGACAAAAGACAAAAACCTCGCAAAATGTCCTAAAAAAAGACAAAAACCTCACAAAATGTCCTGAAAAAAGACAAAAACATTGTAAAATGTCCTAAAAAAGACAAAAACCTCACAAAAATGTCCTAAAAAAGACAAAAAGCATCACAAAATGTTCTAAAAAGACAAAAACCTTGCAAAATGTCCTAAAAAAAGACAAAAACCTTGCAAAATTTATTGAAAAAGACAAAAACATTATAAAGTGTCCTAAAAAAGGACAAAAACCTTGCAAAATGTCCTGAAAAAAGACAAAAACATTGTAAAATGTCATAAAAAAAGACAAAAACATCACAAAATTTCTTGAATAAAAACCTAAAAATCAAAAAATGTCCTGAAGAAACATCAACAAAGTCAAAATGTCTAGAAAATGCAAAAACAGAGTCATTCCTAGTCAATACCGTCATGTCAGTTAGTCTTTGTCATTTGTCCAAACTACGTCATCTCTATGCATTTGCTACATAGGCAAGACTCATTTTTGAGTCCCCGAGACATTAGGTCAATCCTTTTAGGTTTGTCAAAATAAAATCATGATTCAATCTTTGGACATCAAGACAAAGTCATTGGTCATGTCGAACTACGAGGTCTCTGAGTGTATGACGTAGGCAAGGCCATCTGACGATGAACCCCTGAGGCCGCACTAGGCCAGTCCATTAGGGTTCATGGCATTACACTGGTACACACGGCAAAATCCTTCAAGTCAAGAAAAATCAATTTCCAAACGCGAAAACTCCTAAAATAAAGTGAAACAATCATTTATTCAACATTACTATATCAACAACACGTCGATCATATCATCATGAAAAAAATTGACATATAGTCAAACTGACAACTCGTGGTTACCTTGCAGATGTGTCATTCTGCAGAATAGCCTCTATCATTCATGCCTTAGGATGTGTCCTTCCTAGGCATCATCATTGTCAATCGACATTTTGATGGATCCTCTTGACATCCAAGGATCACTCCTCTTGACATCAATATTCTTCAGATGTGTCCTTCTGAAGAACAAACTCTATCATTTATGCCTTAGGATGTGTCCTTCCTAGGCATCGTCATCATTTTGAGGGACCCCTTTTGACATCTAGGGATCAATCCTCTCGACATCAACATTATTCACGATGTGTCCTTCCTAAATTTGGCAATCTTCGACATTCATCATCTTGGCATCGTCAAAACTTTGACACCTTGACTTCTCGACATCAGAACAATGGATATCCAGACGCACTTGGAAAACACTTGGCACTTGTATTTTGTATTTCTATCATTTTATTAGTTTTTCAGCGAGATCCCACTAATAGGATTTAGAGAAGCAGCGACGTATCATGACGATTGACACGCATGATCACTAGTTTCTCAACGAGATCCTGATTTTGGGATTTAGAAAAACAACGACGTATCATGATAAGGGCTATTATTGTATTTTTGCAATCATGTTGCTAGTTTCTCAAGGATGTCCTAGGAATAGGATTTAGAGAAGCAATGACGTTTCATGAATTGTCCTTCTTGTCTTTTCTACTTGTGGTTGATTATGACAAAAAGATCAGGGCAATCACACTCTTAGTATGAGTCATGATCATCCTTGTCTATGCCTGCTTGTCTTATGCGATGGTACGACCTTGCACACCTTGATCTACATCATATCATGGTGTTTGTTGGCCATTACAACAATTTTCCCAATGATGATTAAGAGCGATAAATATTAAAGTCCTATGTTAAAGTTTTGAAGGATTTGGTCTAGGAACTAACATGCATCTCCTTTGGTCTGGTCATCTTCTCTCTCCAGTCGGGTCATCTTCTCTCGTCCATCTCACGATGATATTCTACGACATACAAAACCATACGTGCATACATAATCATATAAACGTCGCATTAGGCCCATATATACATCATTCATAGCATTAAAACATATAACATTTCATTGTATATTGTATTTTCATAATCATAAATATGGCATCCATTCAAAATAAATACATTATGCATATCATTATCATCATTGTCAAAAAATGACATAACATATAAATAAGCATTGCATCATCATGGAATCATCTCATAAGTAAGCATCATAGAACATACATAATGCCATCATCCATCATAAATCAACATTATACATAGAGCATCACATCACATATATCATAAGGCATAAATCAAATAACATCTTATAACAAATATGTAGGCCACATCAAAATTGCATCATCATATAATATCATCTCAAAAATATACAATGTCACATGATAGAGTCAATAGATATCCCAAAAATGGAGCTCACAGGCTCAATAATCTATACATAATGTGTCATAACATTAAAACAAGTATAGCAACCATGCCCCTAGGGTAGGCTCTCATCATCCCCTTGTGGTGAAGAGTGTGGTGGCTAAGGATTTGTGACTGGCACTGAGATAGTGGGAGGACCTGTCTGTGCAACCTGTAATGTCACTACGGTCTGACTCTGTGAGATTGAAGGCTCTGCACTGGTGGCTACCTTTGTACTGAACCAGTAGACCCATGACTGTGGCTTGAATGATGAATCAAGGCATTCCTATGAGAGTGGTGGGACCTATGCCCTAATGTGTGCCCTAACGAGGTAGACCCTCCTGCACTTGTGTGACTCCTGCTACTACTCCCACTCCCTGATCAGCGACCACTACATGTCCTCATCTGTGACCACAACAATGTAGGATCTCATCGCTCAAGAGGCACCTCCTACTCATATAGGGTCTTGTATTGTCCCAGCCTCATACTCACCCTAGCCAGCTCACGAATAATATCCCTAGAGGGCCTTATGCATAATGCTACAAACTCTACACACCACTGAACTGAGTCTTGCTGACGGATCACTGCCTGATCTCGCTCTACCAAAGCCACCTCTAGCTCTACTTACAGTGCCCTGACCTATGTCATGTTCTCATCTAGCCTCCTCTATAGGTCGACCACCCTCTGATCTGTCGTGGCATCCTGGGGCAATGTCGAGGAGGATGGTATCTCCTCCTCCCCCTCCACCATCTGCCATCTAAGCAGTTTCTCAGCCTCATCCATGGCATCATCCTCATCATCGTCCTCCTCCTCCTCTTGTCTAGTCTCCTTCTTCTGCCTCAGTTGCTCCTCCGCTACGGCCTCCTCCTGTCTCTCCTCCTGCTCCGGCCCTACAGCCTCCTCATGTCTCTCCTCCTCTCCCTCCTGCCTCAGCTACTCCTCCTCATCTCTCTCCCCCTCCTTGGCCACCTCTAGGATAGCATCTAGTGGCACTCTAGCCACGTGCAGTTGCACCCTCCTACCCTATCTCTGATCGTCCCTCCTTCATCTCTAGCCATCTCCTCCATCATCCCCATCATCTTCATCATCTCCACCCCAGCCTCCATCTTTGTCTCCATCCTTGCCTCCATCCCGACCTCCATCCCTCCCTCGGCCTCTGCCTCTGTCACCACCCCTACCTCCTCGCCTGGCTCTTGGCACACAAGGTATAACTGACTGTCTGTCCACAAGCGTTGGCCCATTTGGATCCGTCAGTGGCACTGGTCGATGTGCCTCCCACCATAGGTCATAATCTGTTGTGGTCTAGGGATCTGCAATCCCACCTCTCCATCCCCACTATTGAGCTCCTAAACCATCGATCTACTGCTCAAAAGATGCTACAGGAATGGCTGGCCCCCAAGCATACTCTCTGGAGGACCGAGCATACTCGGCGGTACCTATAGGAACACCCTGCTGCTCTCCAAACTATTTAAGGACACACTATGATAGATACATCTTGATAATAAGCTGGCTCTACATGGTCCTACCAATCAAGTAGCGGTACTGTCTGCATAAGCTCAGGTGGTCATCCTCGTCATCCCACTGCTGACGGTCTCTGTATGGCCTCTAGATGAAGGACACCATGGTGTCAATCCGATGCTGCCACCAACCTGTCTCGCCAATCTATGTCTGCTGTAAGGTGCCAGCATAGTAGTAGGCATAGGGCATCCCCTTCGCCAACTGTGGTCTCTGAATGGGAGGTTGAAATATAGCTATGTACTCCCAAGCCCAAATCATCATCAATGCGTTACAATGACTACAATTGCATCGTAAAACATCAAATGCGTCGTTTCATACTTCAAATGCATCCTAAAATGGAAATTGCATCACTTGGTTACTTAGATGTGTTGCATCAGAGCGCTTGGGCCACGATATATGACACTTGCATCGTTCCACTCAAATGCATTGCTTCGACAGGCGATTGCGTTGCCAAATGGAGATTGCGGTGTTCTAACTGTCGAATGCGACTTAGAAAGGCGAATGCGTCGCAAACCCCCGGCTGGCCCTAAAATTTCCTTGCACTTGCATTGCAACGCATCAAATGCTTCAAAAGTGAAGTCAAATGTGGCTTACGCGCACGCATATGCGTCGTGACACATTGGTTGTTTGTCCTAAAACCCTACTTTTGACACTCATTTCACTCCTTTTCGCTCTGAGCTCTCAAAATTTACAAAGTGAATAGTGAAAATGAATTGACTTTTGCCCCTTTGTCAACCTATTTATAGAAGTCAAAATGACATAGGTCATCTAGGTTATTACTGGAGGCTCATTTGACCAACTTTGACCACCCCGTTGGCTGTCTTAAGCAGGTCAGCATCCGAAACCGTCTGTGCCATCATTTTTCTGGTCATCAAATTGACTTATCGGGACCATTTCCAAATATTTCTACCACTGACCCAAAATTTGAAAAATTTCTCGAGGGGGCATTGATACTCCATACCTCTACTAGGGCATGGCTTTGACTTATTTTCTTTGTCACAATGCAACATGCTACATTATGGCAAAGAGGGGAAAAATGTAGACACATAAAAATGACCTAGACCTGCAAGCTCTATTTTTACCACTTTCATCCTAGCATAATTATGACATTTAATTATGTCCTTGGTCCACATTCAACTATTGATTAAATAATTCATAATTATTTAATTAATTCATGTCCTTTTATTCTTCATGATTATTAAATAAATAAATTTTATTTATTTATTCAATATGTCACCGATGGTCTATTATCCTCTTATGATTAAATAAATTTATTAATTTATTTAATTGCTTCTATTTATTTATTCTTTGATTATTAAATAAATCAATTTTATTTATTTATTTAATGTCACTAATTCTCATAATTAAATGAATTTATTATTTCATTTAATTATTAATCATATCCTCTAAATTAAATAATTATCTTTAATTATTTAATTGTCAAATTTAACATCTCTATCATTTTAAATAAATGAAATTATTTGAAATGATTTCACATTTTAACTGCCACTCATTTTGGTAAATAATTTGAAAATTGATTATTTATTATTTCATAAAATCCATATTTTGAATTAATTTAATTCAAAATGGTAATATTCTTCCAAAAATCAAGTAATCGAGCAAATTCTTGATTTTCCAAATCTGATCTTCAGTTCAACTCTTATCTTCTTGATTTTTCAAATCTCACAAATCAGGCAGACTTTATCTTCTTGATTTTCGAAAATCTTTATTTTTTGAAATTAATTATTTTATTTATTCTCCACCACCGATTTGATTTTTTTAGATAACACCTCGACCATTCACTTAAGGATTTTTCCCTAACCCTGATTAGGGATTGTCAGATTTAATCTCATCCTCTAATTTTAGGTCTATGTCGAAGGTTGATCTCGTTCATCCATTCAAAATGGAATTTTCTATAAAATGCTATTTTGCTCTCATTTTTAGGTTACACACTTAGACATTTTACAAAAATTGCAACATTTATTATCATATTCCATTAAGTTTTGACATATTTAGGAATAGGCATTTTCAATCATTTTGTCATAGGCATTTAGATTCAAATCCTTCAAAGCTTGTGTAGGACTTCATCAAAGATTGCTCGCACATTTGGTCTGAGGGCAACATGACAATCAGAAAGTTAGAAGGTGTTACAAAGGTGAATCATGGAAGCTTCAACAACTATCTGGTATACTTGTTTCATTTATTTTAGTTTCCATTGTACTTTGTAATTTCTATGGGTTTCTTAGTCTTTGTTGATTGGCTAACATTCTAGTCCAACCTGAAATTAACCCTTAACTTTACAAGTATAAGATAGCGTGATTGTGGAGATCAACCATGAGCATTCTAATCCCAAGCTTTGTGCTTGGGTTGTGGAGAACCATGGAAATCATGGCTATAATCATTGTGAGAATGCCCATGCTAACACCTTCAATGAGGAGGAGACTAAGCCCTATGCAAGGGATAGGTTTGTTGGACATTCTATACAAGGTGTATTACCCTAGTCATCAAGAAGTATTTGTAGGTTAACAATCTTAAGAACAACTTTATTATCTAGCACCTATATTTGTATGACAATATTGGAGAAAATTGTAGATTTGATATACATAGAGAATTGAATATCAAAGTAAGCTCCTAAAAATAAAGTTGAATTTTGATCTTTCAAAATACTAAATAGAATCTCCACTCCAAATACATGCCATATACTGGTGAATCCAACAATAATTATGGGCTTAGATCTAAAATATCAAAATAATTCATGGATCTAATTTTAAATAGACTAGAACACCTGTACAAAACTAAAAAGTATGCTATTTTCATGGTGTTTGCAAAAGGACAATGGGGATTGGAAACCTCCCTAGATGAATCAAGTGGGATCTACTGGGAGGATCTTGTTAATAAATACACCAAGCAAATTAAGTAAGCTTAGGCTCAATAGTGGCCTTCCAAATAGTTTTGAATTTATGCTACCGTGAGCTAGACATGGACTATAAATTTGTTATCTAATATTGAAAGTTTAAACCATAAGTAGATGCAAAGAGAGCTTGACTATCCTTTTCAAGATTTTAGTTGTAAGATGAGATATTTGAATACCATTTCAATCTTTTTACTAGGATTTATTACATCTTGTAGACATCGAAAATATGACCTTACCTAGCCACACCTAATTTTAGCCTATTGCTAAGCCATTAATTAAATAAATATCTAATATTTATTTAATTATTTTCATATTTTCATAATCCTTTAATTGAATAAATATTTATTAAGTATGGAATCTTTTTTGCTACAAACAATGCACATGGGATAAAATTAATAAATTAAGAATTGACATAATTTTTTTGCTATCTTCTAATTCTATTGACAAAAATCTAATGATGTTCTGGATTATTGTTTCAATTGAAATCATTTGGTTCATTTGGAAAAAGAGGAATGAGGAAAAATTCAGCGGGGTCAAGTGTGCACTCACTGAGTCTTGTAAAAGGCTCACACTCTAATATTTCCATGCAGGTGGCTATCATGATTAAGGTGTCCAAGGAAAAGTTCTTGAAGATAATTTAAGATGGTATTCTTCCAGTCAGTATACAAGAGGTCAACTTTTCACATGATTGGCAATACACCAATGAGGTCTTTCTCAAAGCTCTTGAGCTGTTCTAGTAGGAATGCAATGACAGGGTAAGTAAAGATGGCCATGGGGAGGACCCCCCCAACTGCTCAGCATTGAAGGTTTCTCCTGAGAAGGAATTAAGACAGCAGGTGCACTCTTAAAGCTTAAAGATGTAGAACTCAGGGCTATTGCCATCCTTTAAAGGATCAATTTTTTGGATCATTTCTTTTCTATGATATGTATCCTTTTGTAAAAGATAATTTGTAAAGAAAGGGGTTGTATTTGTTTGGTAATTGTTGTTCTAAGGTGTATGGGGCTAGGGTAGGTTGTTATTTGTGTTCGTTTTGATATACATGTACATGGATGTAGTTGTTTTGTAATTGTTGTCCAAAGATGTATGGGGTTGGGGTAGGCTGTTTGCTGGATTCTTTTTGAAAAACTTGTGCTTGACACTGCTATAAGCTCTTTGTTGTGATGTATACTATTGTTCTTACAATATTTAATGCAAAATAAATATTTATTATTTATTTAATTATTATCCCTTCACATAATCCCATTAAAATAAATAAATAATGTATCTATTTAAGTGCCTCTTATACCCAAATCGTCTAACAAAATTAATTAATTTAGGTTAATTAATCATCATTATCTTTTTTTCCATTATTTAATTCCACTTTATCCCTCTATCCTTGTCCATCCAATCTTAGTCCTTCATCTTAGTCACATGGATCATAATCTAAATTTTTCCTCATGTGACAAGTGTCCCCTTCACATGTCTAACTAACTCCTTGCCTAGATTCATTGAACCTAGACACTTACCCAAAAGTTAAGCTAATTTTTCATCTTATCCACTCATCTCATTTAACCTCTTAATCTTATTCATTTTCATAAGGATTTTTTCCTTATCCCTACCCTAAACCTAGATCCTATCTATCATTTGACACTTTTCACATATTTCATTTTTTATCCAAAACTTATCCTAGTTCAATCTTAGCCATCCATCATCAATTGTTTCTAGAAATTAATTTTGCCTCTTCAAGACTCTATATCTAGAGGCTCTCATCCTTCATTTTTTACCTAATGATATCTTGAGATATCATGACTACATGTTGTCACTTTGATAATCAATCTATCAATCTTATCTTGCAATCACTACCAAGTCATATCAAGGTTATGGCAAAGTATTGAGGAATCAATATATCAACATAAAGAGAAAATCAAACAAAATAAGGGTGCATTCCATTTCTGATGATCAAGGGGAGAAACAAAGATTCTAGGTGAACGTATTGTGCTTCTTTTTTGCTTTTATCTTCCTTTGTTTTCCTTCAATATTTTGCAACTTCTTCATTTTGGAATGCTTGGTGGGGCCCACATCCCTATATTTAATGCTCAATTGAGTTTGTTGGGGAATAATTTAGAATAATAAAATGGGTATGTGCAGGATCATCATGGAAAAAACAGGCCCTTAAGTGGCAAAAAATTTAGAAAAATCAGAGTTAGGCAACTTGACGTAAAAATTTGAATAAGTTATCTATATTATTTCAAAAATATGTAAGAATAGAATTTGTAGCATACTGAATGTAGTTTCTAAACAACTAGGTTTATTTTAAAAAGAAAAAATCTATTTGGTGAAAATTTGAAATTTCAATGCAATAGTACTTAAATTTCAGGGAAATAATAAGAAGTAGGTGTTTGTCTGCCACCCTAACCACAATAAAATGATAATATTTTTTTATAAGATTTTAGAAATAAGTATAGGACTCATGTTCGGATGTGATGCATAGTTTTTGTAAATTTTTTCCAAGTAAATAATTAATTATGAATTTTTTATTACAACATTAAAAAAATATAAAAACTCGTATGTCTGGCTAGCTTAACTTGGTCAAAACTTCATGAAATTCAGTTTTTCTTTTTTTAATCCTATATGCAAAATATAGAATGTGATGCATGTTTCAGATTCAAAAAATGTAATACCATTTGAAAGTTATATATGTTTTTCAATCAACTTATCAATCAGGACTTTAGTCCTAATTCAAATAGAAAATGGATAATAATTATTTATTAAATTCAAAGTAAAGCATAATTTATATTGGTGGAAAGCTAAAAATCTCCTTTAAAAACCCTTTTCATTTCATCAATTTTGGGTAAAAAAAAAGTCATGGCTATCGCAACAACCAAATCATAAGAGCTTTCAACCTTGCGAAAAGTAGTGTACCCCTCAACCATTCCCAAGACTATTAAACCTGAAGTCTCCCGATTTTCCACCCTCCCTTATGTTGAAGTACTTACTAATAAAATCTCCAAAATACTTACTAAAAAGGGTATTTTTCGTGCCTTCAAGCCCATCTCCACCACTAGAAACCTCATCTCTTCTACCAAAGACCCCTTACCTCCTCTTCTCCACCCCAGAGTTTACAAGATTGATTGCTCATGTGGCATCCCTTATATCGGTGAAATGGGTCGATCAATTAGCACTAGACTCAAGGAATATAGTGTTGATATCCGACTTGACCAGGTATCCAAATATGCCCTAGATGAGCACTCCAACCACACCAAACAAAACATTTTCCTTGAGAACACCCAAGTGATGGTCAAAGAATTAAACTAATTCAAAAGAAAACTTCAAGAAGCCATCACCATCAGAAACCATACCACCAACCTCAATCATGACGAAGGATGGCATATAAGCCCAGCTTGGAACCCCCTTCTTAACTCACTTCATTCGAATCCCCCTCCCTAGATCTCTATGTTTCCCCCTCCCCCCACTTCCTTCTCCTTCCCCTTTTCCTCTCCTTTCTCAATCCCTTGCATGCCCTCCCTTTCTTTGATTTCTAGTTGTGTGCTCTTTTCTCTCTTTATGTATTCTCGTGTTCATTTTTAGTTGTATACCTTTTGTGTGTGTTTTTAATCTTCTTGTGTATTCATTCCCTCCCCTTCTTTCTTGCTATTTTATTGTTTACCTATATTTTCTCTCTTTTTTGTATGTGATTTCTCTCTCATTTATTTATTGCTTGATCTTGTGTTTTTGTTGTCTTTGTGCTTACTTATATATATATATATATATATATATATATATATATATTATCTTCTTTTCCATTTTTAATTTTTTATAATTTTTTGTCTATTTGCTTTTGTGTCTAATTGCTCATTTCAATTTTTTATATTTATATACATATCTATTTACTTTTTCAATTTTTGTTTTATTTTATCTTTTTTCCATTTAAAATTTCACTTTAGATTTTTTCACTATTTTTTGTGTTTAAGTACTAACCTCTTTTTCTTATATTTTTTCCATTATTTACTTAAATATATATAATATATATATGTGTGTGTGTGCTTTCTTCCTTTCCTTTTTTATAATTTCATTTCTTAGTTATTTTCTTTTTATTTTTGCATTTAATTGATCTTTTCATTTTCATATATTCAATTCCTTTATATTTTTATAATTATGTTTATTTCCTTATAAATATATAGCTATATATATACTTATATTCCTTTTTTCTTTTTTCATTTATTTATTTTTATTTCTTATACTTTTACTTATTTCTCTTTCTTATATATCTATATTATTCTTGTTTTTACTTTTTTCATCTTCATATTTTATGTTTATTTCTTTATAAATATATAGCTATATATATACTTTTATTTTCTTTTTTTCTCTTTTCATTTATTTATTTTCATTTCTAATACATTTTCTTATTTCTCTTTCATTTATTTATTTATTTTCTCTAGGTCGTCGTTCGTTTCTTATTTTAGTCACCTTGACCACTCTTGGTCCACCACACCAATCTTTATTGAAATTTTAACTGCTCTACCATCCCTTTCCCCCACCTCTTCTTCCTTTTAAGGCCATATTTGCACTCCTATTCTTCACTTTCCTCTTCCTAATGATGGATCACTAAGTGTGATCTGAAACGTCAATCTAAAAACAAACAAAGTTGAATCCAAAAGCTTTCTCTATTAAAAAAAAGTCATCAGCCACATACCCTACAAATACCCATCATATCGCCACTTTTTGGCCCATCATGATCCTACACATACCCAAATATGGTATCCAAAATAGAATTTACATCATTTTAAATTTCTATAAACATATTTAAGTTAAAAATATAGAAAACCTACTCATTCAAGACTCAATAAGATGAAGTGAAGATGACGAGAATCACATAATCAAAGTATATAGACCCAAAGATGCATCAAAGCATCTTGTACATAAATTTACAAAACATTACAGTGTGTTTTAGGTGTGTGAAGATTGAGAGTTCAAGAGAATCATATTTTGCATCAAGATGTTCAATTGATTTGAATTTTCATAGCCCTATGTAGAAAGTGAAGTTTCTTTGTTTTTTATTTATAGTCTGAATATAGACATGTATACCTATATAGATGATGTATAACAACCCTTAGTTCCATATATGAGGTCTTGAGACCCTTGTTGGTCTATAATTTTAGATTTGGATATGTTTATTAAATGAAAATATGAAACTATTATTTTCATTTATCTTGGGTGGCTACAAAGAGTGAAAATTGTGTGAATATGATTTTGAGGAAGTTGAATGCTATTATTTTCTTATTTGAATGATTTTTTTTGGCTCTTGATGTTGTAGTATAATTTTTAATCATATTTTGAAAATTTAATGGATTTTCTATCATCTCATATTTGTGTGAAAATGATGCAAGAGCATCTGGGTGCACGAACAATCTTGCACATCTAAAAACATATCAATTTTGATTTTTGTGTTTTGTCTTAGTTATTCTGGCAAGAACAATTTATTTACATCCTCATCTCCTCTAGCTAGTTGATCCAGGGGGAGACTTTTCAGTGAAAATTGAAGCATCCCCAACACACCAGAATTCAACACCATCAGAAAGAGCTCAGATTCTTGATTCGAATGCAACTTGAACTGAGTCAAAAGGAGCTATTATTTTCAAGTTATGGCTGGTCAAACTTCGGTCAAACTAGTACCTAAGGCCATCCAGAAATGTGAAAAAAATTGACCATCTCAGAATTTGACAAAATTGATGTCAACATGAAGAGCTCATCGACACGAACTCGACACCACTCATTTCACTGAAATTTGAGCACGTACATAGAAATTACAACCAATCAAAGTTTGTGTAGAAAGGTTGACTTTGACCGTATAGATGTTGACATTAGCATACTGACGTGGCAGTCCATATGATATGAATAGTGACATGGACTAACCATATATTGATATGTGGAATCTGAATGGGATGGTGAGTCAGCATGTATAAACCTATCATCGGCAGACACGTGTCCTCTGAGTCAGCAGGTGTAGACCTATCATTGGCAAACATGTGTCATCTAAGTCAGTAGGTACGAACCTATCATTGGTGGAAACATGGCATTTGAGTCATTAGGTATGGACCTACCATTGGTGGACACGTGGTAGCTGATTGTATCGAAGCGATGAATCATATTGTGCCACGTGGTGCCTCCTCAATGCGCCACATGGCACCCCATCTATCCCTCCTCCGGTTTGGCTAACGAATTACCAAAATTGTATGGTGGGGGGATTCAAACCCCCCACCTCTCGGGCACAATACAAAGGCTTGGTCGTTACACCCCACAACCATCACTTAACCAATTATGGGTGGTGGTTAATTTTTTTATATAAAGTGGAGAAATTTAGTTTAAAACAAATGGTGGCAGGGGTTGACCTCCCGACCACCCCGCCACCAAAATATGTACCTGCCATCGAGCCACCAAGTGGCTTTGAGAATATATAGGCATCAGTTTAATTTAAGGAAGATATAGAAACTGATTTCCTTTTGTTTTTAATAAATTCTCCCTAAAATTAAATAAACTAACCTCCTAACTAGTAAAAAAAAGTCTCTTCAGAGTAAAGAAGCCTGAGAATAAAAAAAGTGAAGGGTCCAAATATTATTTAAATTATATTGAAGGAGATTATTAATGATTTTAACATGTAAAAAGGGAAATTTGAGATATTTACTTATGAAAATAGGGGGATTATGAAGGATTTTATTGTAAAAATGGGTGATAGGGCAATATTTTTTACATCATTTGGTTATGAAACAAATTGAGAAATTTATTTGTATAAAAAGGGGTAGAATGGGCTTGTGAGGGTAATGGGAATTGGGTGAATTCTTGGGAACTTAGGGGAATTTTGAAAATCTCTGTGCAAACAATAGGAAAACTATGTCAAATTGTTTGTGCTTAAAGGGGAGAAGATATTGTCAATTTCCTCGTTGATCGAGAAGGCTTTGTAAGATTTCTTGGAGCTGAATTGAAGGATCGGTCACTTTGTTGTAGAGGGACCCAGAGATGTAGCCAATTGACAAAATCCATTATCAATTTGTTGTCTTGTCTTCTCTTTCTCATTCTCAAATTTTATTATTCCTTTATTCATCTTTTCAAGAATTTGATATTAAATGTTTCAATTATGTTAATTTCATTCTAAAGCTTTAAATAATTGTTGTAATAGTTAAGTGTTCATAGCAATTACCATAGGTCCCAATTCAAATCGCTAGTAAGGTTTGATGTTGGGAATATGAAAAATTAATTAATTAATTTACTCACTTGTTAATTATTTTAAATATGTTTTAAAATAAGTAATTTATTCCAGAAAGGAAAACTCTCACACCCATGCCTGTGAGTGGCATTTATTGTAAATTGTAATTTCATTCTTGAATCGGGAAAAATGCATTTGTTGAGAAAATGGGAAGGGATGATGTTGAGGGTGTGGAGAGAGTGGGTTGAGAGGCATGAATACCAATTTTGAATCGAAATTGAATGCACATACTTTAAAGAGGAAAACACATGCCCAAGAGGGAAGAATGTGAATGGTGAAGTTTGACTAGCAGGAGAAAGAGAAGGGCACACCCAGATTGCCAGGAGAGCTTTGAAAGGAAAATAATCAAGGAGAATATAAGGAAATGACTTTTTATGGAAAGGAGGATGGATTTTGTGGTATATTATGTGTGTTGTAAATTTTTTTTTATTCAAAGAGTGTTGTAATTAGATTTTGGCTTACTTGTAGATGATTATAAGAATATATTGAAGTTTGCACATGTTTTCCTATAGTTTTTTGTTGCAAAAATGAGATTGTTTGGCAATTGTTGAAGTCATTATATATCCAAGGTATTGCAGGAATTTTGATTTGAATAATAATTTTTAGAATTCTCCTTTTTATTTGTGTCATCCGTTTGTGTATTCAAATGGCTCAGAGGTTAGCTTCCTACAACCATTGACAAATTGATGGTTTCTCAATTGTTGAGTTTCATTATTTGGTCTAAGAGCATGGCGGGGAAAGTAATTGGGGAAGAATACGAAAATTGAGAAAAGTTTTTGGAAGGGATCAACGGATTTAGAAATGACTTTTCAAGGTTTTTGGGTTAATTTTCAGCATGGTTGTGTGGGTAGGTAAATTTTGATCCTCTTGTATTCCTCTAGATGAAGGTGGGAGCTTCTATTGTAATTTTTTTAGAGAAAATGGAAGTTTTTTGTATATTCAAAATAATTTCTAAAATGCCAACAGTTTTCTATGAACTTATGTGAACGTTTAATGATTTGCATTTTTGTACCTTTGAGTCATCTTTATCTCCCTATGACAATTAAATTCTCAATTGGATAGAAAATAAATTAGAGTGGTGATTGTGAAGATCAACACCTCAATTTGGGGTCTTGGTCTTCAACTACATCAAATGGTATCAGAGCAGGAAGATTGGCTAGGAGGTGTTGCAACAGTGATTAAAAATATTGGTTTTTTTCTTGGATATGTGTTGAGAAGAGATTGAAGAATTTTATTTGATGGAATGTGTGAGGGTTTGATTTTTGTTTCCTAAGAGAGTTTAAATGTGTTACAAATATAAGCTTGGAATTTATTGTTTAAATATTAGAGTAGGTTGATTGGTTGGATGAGTTGAAATAAGTTTGCAGTTGTTATCCTCCAGTAGAGGTTAAGGCTAGGTAGAAGGTACATGAGAGAGAGGTGTGTCTTCCAGAAACCATCTATTGGGTAGAGGATAAGAAAGCGTGAGTTTGTTGCAGGGAGGACCTATGACTGCAAAGGGACTTGTGAGTCTTTAAAGAAGTATTTGAAGAAGACTCAGACAAGATGGGTTATGAGAAGGCCTATGAGGATTTTACCTATAGAAGATTGGAAATAATTTAAGAGGTTTTAAAATGGATTATGGGAGAATTGTAGAAGATTAAGGCTAGATTAGACATGATAGAGATGGAATAGAGAAGAGAACTTGAAGAGGCTAAAAGAAAGCATGAACAAAAATTACATGAAAAGGGTATGGTGGCTAATGAAAGGTATAAATTTGAAAAACTTGAAGAGAAGGTGGAATGCTATCCTCAAGAAGGAAAATAAATGGAAATTTCTTATGAAATAGAGAGAATGGGTAAAGAGGACAATGAGAAGGAAGACGAAAAATACATTATTACAATCCTATGAAGGGAAGATTGTGGAAGGAAGAATATGTGGGAGAAACCCATATCATGACAGTTGAAAGAAAGGAATAAAAGAAGAGAAGAATAAAGAAAGAATGGAGGAAGAAAGAGGAGAAAATGGTCACTATGGACCATAAATTTAATAGTAATTCTAAAGATTTTTTTTATCTGAAGATGTTTTATTTGCAGGATTTGGAAAAGACAAAGAAGATGTTAATGATTTACAAGAAAGAGGTATAATTTCCTTGTGTTAATGATGATTTACAAGAAAGAGAAGTAGATGAAATTGTAGAAGAAGATGCAATACAATTTCATGCAAATGATGCTAAATAAGAAGAAAAGAACCTCATGAAAGATGATAAATAAGATAATGAGGGAAAGAAATATAAGTACAACAACTATTATACATCTTGTTAAAGACATAAAAGTGGAGAAAAATGAAGTTAAATTCATGTGAAAATAAGTTGCAATAGCAAAAGAAAAGAAAAGGTATTATCTAGTTCTTATGAGTTCTGAAAAGAAAATATTGATGTCAATTTCCATGTAGACAAGATGAAGAGATATGTGGAATCAAATAATTGTGAAGTTGGAACAATAGTTGGCCCTTGGAAAGACATAAATATATTGAAAAAAATGACATAGTTGAGTACAAGGGAGGAGGTAGAAGAAGGAAATAACAATATTGCAACTAAAAATCAAGAAGAAAAGATTGGGAAAATAGTAGAGGAATAAGAAATTACAAAGGTAATAAATCATTTTTCTAATATTTGTGAAAGTGAATTTGATTTAAGTTATTTGAAAAGGATTTAATTATTGAGTTTTTGGTAATGCCATTTGGTCTTACCAATGCTCCATCTACGTTTCAAAGTTTGATGAATTCCATCTTTAAAAAAATATTGAGGAAGTTTGTATTAGTGTTTTTGATGATATATTGATTTATAGCAAGACATGGGAAGAAATATTACAACATGTAGATAAAGTATTACAAGTTCTCAAAAAGCATCAACTCTATGGTAAACCATCCAAGTGTGCTTTTGGTCTTAATGGGATGGAGTACTTGGGAGATATAGTTCCACATGAAGGAGTAAAGGTGGATCCTAACAAAATTAAGGCTATCATGGAATAGCCTATTCCCAAAACTATTAAGAAATTGAAGGGTTTCTTGGGATTTGCAAGATACTATAGAATATTTGTGAAGAATTATGGTTGTATAACAAAACCCCTCACAAGTTTATTAAAGAAGGATTCTTTTCATTGGAATGAATCTGCTAATTAAGCATTTGAAATGTTAAAGGAGGCTATGTGTACAACTCCAAGGCTTGCCACTCCCAATTTCACAAAGGATTTAATTATGGAATGTGATGCTTTAGAAAATGATACAGGCACAATTTTCATGCAGGAGAGTTGGCCCATTGCTTTTGAGATCCATCAATTAAAGGGTAAGAATTAACTCAAACCCATTTATGAGAAGGAAATTGTAGCTATTATTCATGCAATAAAATAATGGAGGCCTTGTCTAATATGTAGACACTTCAAGGTTAAGAAAAAACATGATAGCCTAAAATATCTTTTGGAACAAAGATTATCTTCAGGAGAACAACAAAAATGGGTTACTAAGATGTTGGGATATGATTTTGAGATTGTCTATAAGAATGGGAAGGAAAATGTTGTGGTAGATGCACTATCTAGGAAGGATGAGAAGGATGAACCTTTATTGTGCACCCTTCCAATATTACAAGAAGATTGGGTAGTAGAAGCCAAAGAAGAGTGGAAAAATGATGTGGCTTCTAACAATCTCATTCAACAATTATAGAGTGATCCTAGTAGTTTAGATGAGTTTTTTTGGAAGGGAGATACTTTGTTGTATAAAGAGTGCTTGTATCTTTGCAATAATTCCTCTCTCAAATAAAATATTCTCACAGAACTACATGCGTCTCCAATGGGTGGTCGTTCAATATTTTTGAAGACATATCATTGGGTCAAGAAAGACTTCCTTTGGGAAGTGACAAAAGGGGATGTTCAAAAATTTATGGTAGAATGTTGGGTTTTTCAAAGAAATAAAGGGGAGACAATCAACATACCTGGTCTCTTGCAACCCTTAGTTATTCCTAGCCAGTGTTAGGAAGAGGTATCCATGGACTTCATCATAGGGCTTCAAAGATCTAATGGTAAGAATACCATCATGGTAGTATGGATCGCCTCACTAAATATGCATATTTTATTACATTATCACATCCTTTTACAACATCTATAGTGGAAAAACCACTCTTGGAGAATATTCAAAAGCTACTTGGTATACCTAAGGTTATTTCTAGTGACCATAATCCTACCTTTACTAGTAACTTTTGGACAAATATATTCAAATATTTGGGTACTTAATTAGCTCACAGTTATTCATACCATCTACAATCAAATGGAAAAATAGAAGTTGTTAATACATGTTTGGAAGGACATCTATGCTTTTTCACTTCAAATAAACAATCTCAATGGGTAGATTAACTACCATTAGTAGAATGGTGATATAACACTTCCTTCCATATTTCATAAGAAATGTCTCCATTTATGGCATTGTATGGATATCATCCTCCTTCCATCACATCATCATTGAAGGTGCCACCAAGATTTCATGTTGTGGAGGACCACATGATTCATAAACAATGAGTACTTTCAAGACTTAAAGAGAATCTATCCATGGTAGAACATTGAATGAAGTAGCAGGCAGACTAGCATCATAGTGAAAAAAAAATTGAAGTTGGGGTTGGGTTTTTTTGAGATTGCAACCTTACAAGCAAATGTCACTGAAGCAACAATAAAAGAATAACATTTTTTCTCCAAAATATTATGGCCCATATCAAATCATGTAGAAGATAGGTAGTGTTTCCTACAAGTTTGAGTTGTCATCAACAACATCGAATGATACATCCAATTTTTCATGTTTCTCATTTGAAGAAGGTAATTGGGAATAATATACCTACTCAAAAAATATTACCAGATCTTGATGAAGAAGGTAGAATCATATTGGAACTAGAGTTCATTCTTCAAATATGCACAAGAAAGCTAAGGACTAAAACACTCACTCAATATCTCATCCAATGGAAGAATTTACTAATTGAAGATGCCAAATGGTAAGATGAGGTATTCATTCAAAAGAATACAAAATTTCCTAGCATTGAGGACAATGCTTCTCTGAAGAGGGGGCATTCTACACCCTTAATAAAGAGTGCATTGGGTTATGAATAGTTGTCTTATGGCTATATTAACTCCTAATTAAGTCATATTATCATTATTATATTATTATTTAGTTAATTAGGCCAATCTAGTACTTATATAGGGCTATCTAAGTCAGTCTGGGTGATATCCTAGGCATAAATAGTCCAATATATAAGAGGTTGTGAGTCTTAGTTCATCATCATATTTTGAATTATATTTTCATTGGAGATATTTGGAGGTTTTCGCCCTCAAAGTGGCTTGCTATTCTCAATTATTACAAGTATTTGTAACATATTTTCTATCATATTCTTCTATTGTGCAAGTTATTTCATTACATAGTCACTAAATTTTTTAACACACACATACAAAAGGTTCTAATTTTCATAACTAGTAACCATGGTACTTATGAAGAATGCTACATTTTCCATCCAACTTAGATAAATTTTGGTGTTTACCTACAAGTATTTTCTCAATATGCTCAAACTTGTACTCAAATAGGGTAAAAATTGAATGGTTTCTAAAGGGTGTGTTTAGTATATGAGATTGTGAATATTGTGATTAGATCTAGTATAACTCAAGTAACTTATCTAGGTTTACTGATTATTGGTCAACATAAATTATATATGTTAGAAGGATTCAAGTACTATGTTTTGAGAAACTATAGGCTCTTTTGATATACTTTGAGGGTATGTGTAAGCTTAAGGTCATGTATAGGGGTTATTGAAGGCTTGAATATTTGAGATTATTTAAGGGTAAAGCAAAAAGTTGTGTCACACTTTCAGCCAACTTATCAGCACAACTAAATTTAAGTATTTCTAACTAAAAATTAATTTTGGTTAAACATATGATCTAGTAAGATTCATTCTAGCCAAGTTAGATACTTCTACAACTTTTTCAACTAAAATTGTTGGCTAAAAATATATTGAACACCACTTTGAGTCCAATTTACCAAAAAAAAAAATTATTTGAAAAACTTGAAGTTTCAATGACTCCTACTAATGTAAATAATATTTTTCTAAAAATATAAAAATATCCTTTTGTAGATCCATAAGTGTAGTTTTCAAAAATATATTTATTTTAATAGTTTAATTATTATTTTATTTTATTTTTTATTTTTACTAAAATTAGGTTATCAACACAAAATATTAGGTTCATTACCATGCCAAAGAAAAAAACTAAAACTTATTAAAGAAAATTGAAAAAAATATGATCACTAGATAAAAGAATCTATTTCAAGATGGTATAATTTTTTTTCCATTTTAGATAAATAATTAATATGAAAGTTGGTGTCCCATGGAAAAAACTATTTTTTTGATTCACACACATTTTAATATTTATTTAAAAATATATATTCATTAAAATTGGAAAAAAACATATCCATGCACTAAAGTTTCAAGTTATAAATACTCACAAAAAAATACAAACATAAAATATTACTAAAAAATACATATTTTACTAGTTTACATCATTTCAAAATTCAAAACATATATGCCACTTTTTAGTGATTCAAGTTTAAAATTTGGATCAATGTTGGTCATTTCCTATATTTAAAGTGTGACACAACTTTGTGCTTTTACCCTAAACCCTCCTTATTTCACCAAATCCTTTATGGTGAATTTATATTAACTAAGAATGAAAACTATTTTGTGGGTTTTTGAAACCGATAATGCAAGGTTTGAAGCATGAAAGAAAAGATAAAAATTACTTTGCAAGAAAAAAATAGTAGATTTTGGAAGGAATCCATAGTGCCACTACTTATATAACCACTCTTCAATCACCAATATCTTGATAGGGTGAGCATATGATGGAAAATCATATAAATCTCAAAACTTTCTATTGATGTTTAAAAGAATGACTTTGTAAAAATACACCGATACCAATTATTATGATCTCTACTAAAAAAATACTAGTAAAATAAATAATAAATGTGAAAATAACACAAAATTTAGAAAATAGCTACAAATATGCTTATATTTATTATAAAAATTGCATGAATCTTCAAGGAAAAACCTCCTTTAAAATAATGTTTTATAATATATGAGTCCAAGATGATACTTTATTTATTTCAACATCAATACACATCCCTCACAAGGAATGACTTATGAATTATAGCTAATTTATGTACTATTAACTGTACTATTAGCTATACTATTGATGATTATGCCACTTAATATATTACAAGGTTAATACATTAGGGTCCTAACAAATTTAGAATGTTATTTGACATATAATGATTGGATTTTTAAATTATGACAATTTGGAGAGGAAAAAAATGAATTTGAATTCAGATGAATGCAAGTGTTTTAGTAATATCATTCAAGGGAAAAATTTGTGTCAATATTGATAATGTTTGAGATGTGTAAATAGATGATTGATGAAATCTACATATAAATGAAAGATAAAATGAGTAGATGAATATTTGATTTTTAAGTTTTGTTCAAATTTTAGACATAAATGATTCAAATTGAAATACCAAATTAACACATCTCAAAATTAAATTATATATATATAGACACACACACACACACATATATATATAGCTTTCCTCCTCTATACTATTATATTTAAATAATTTAATATAATATACAAAGAAGCAAATTTCTATTAATACTCAACCATGAATCATTATATAATATTTAAAACAAAATGATAATAGCTCAATAAAATCTTGAAACAATATTATTATAATTAATTTCATTCTTTCTATAAATGTTTATTTTTATCAATTATATATTTTGTAATAGTATTAAGTTGATAGATTTTCTTTTCTTTTCCTTTTAATAATAAAAAGAAGCTAAGAATTTATATGGTAAACCACATTAATTTTATTTATGAAAAAATACATACATGAATAATCAACAGTCTTTTCTTAACTAAATAGTTAATAAAAAAATTATATAATTTTTCAATCATTGAATACTTGTTCAATCTTTAAAGATAAATGATTTATTGTATAAACAAAATTGAAATATTATTAAAAAAATAAAATAAAATATTTCTAATAATCTATTAAATAAATATCTAATTTATAGACTATTAACATGTATTTCACCATATAAAATCAAATAATTATATTTCAATACAGTATATTTCACCATATAAAAAATAATAATTATATTTCAATACAAAACATATATTACCCTAGCCCTACAGAATTGAATCTTTGACATCTTTTTGAGCACAAATTTTTATCATGTTAAAAAATAACATGGAAGTTAGCTACCTACCTACCATCAAAGAATTTCACCCCATTTTTTACTTAGAGAGGTCAACATTTGTCAGATGTTTTATAGCATGAGAAATGTCTCAATTAAGGTTGTTTTGAGTGGCAGCAGTCTCGAAATGCACAGGGAATATATTAATGTTGTATAACCTGCGCACACTCTATGTCAACCACTATGCTAACAACTTATTTCCTCACTATAGGATCTAAACTAAATGACAATTTAAACAATATTTAATGAAGAGATGTGCATGCATTGAATCATAAGGACTTTAGTAATTTCAAATTACATATTAAATGTTTAAAAACCTGCAAATGAATCCACCTCGGGATTTCTGTGGTGGAGACATGCCAAGATAATTTTGAGAAGAGTAAACAAAGAAATAGCTTTTAGAGCTACAATCCCATGAGCATTGTACATAACCTTAAAAAAAAATGTTAGGCACTGCTATAGATTATCATATGCAATAAACACAAGTGGATTTCGAAGGTATCCACATGGGAACTTTATAGAAGGCATATCCACACATAAAATAAAATAAAATTATATTGCATGCTTAAGTGGAATTAGGGACGTGAAAATAAAGAAATCCACTTATTCATATAATTAGATTTAATCGTGATTATTCAATATTAAAGAATAAGATTGAAAAGTGATTTGAGAATTAGGTCATGAATGGGTTAGTTGGGCATTTTCTATTTCGTTAAAATGGATGATACATGATGCATGATAGCTAGGAAAAGTGGATGTGAGGTTGTTTGGGATGATCTAGAATATCTCTATTATTTTAGCTTTAATTTGTATATGTATTTTAATTGAAAAGTTAAGATTAGTGAGTTCCCTCTTTGTAATAGGGAGAAAGCATGTAAAATGTTGTAGCAAGTGTCTGTTCACTTAGGTGAAGATGCAAATCTTAGTGGTGAATGTCTATGCATTCCAACAAGTGACAAGAAAAATAATATTGGAATCAACAAACTTGTCTTATCATGAGCAAAGAGTGGAAGTTGAATTTTTTAGGTGTTAAATAGAATTCAATGGACATCTTTCTTAGTTCCAAGGTGTTGTGGAAGGGTGGACAAGATCTATAGCTAGTGTTCTCATGCTTGTCTCATGAATTGCATTGTATTAGTTAGGTTTTTTGCAATCATAAGAGTTAGAGTAGGTGTGAAGATTCTAATACTATTGAAGTCTCATTCAATCTTTGTGCTGATGTAATACATGCAATAAACATTTGAGATAATTATTGGGGTTCTCCTAAAAATAAATCTTTATTATTTGAAATAGTTTACTTTTTACTTTGGAAAATTTGGTTTGCATTCATGAATGTGATCAACCGTGGCATAAACCCTAATAATCATGTTATATTGTCCCCCTTTATCTTTTCTTTTATTTCAATGGTGACTAAAAACTCTTTCTTAGATTTCTCTTAAATTCTTTCCCATGTCCTCTATATCGTTGAGTGGCTAGCCCTATCATAGAGTTCCTTTGCATTGTTCAATCTTCTTAACCAATATTATCTTACTCATGTCAATGGTGAAATAAGATCTTATTACCATATTTTTATTAGGTAGGTTGTGATACCATGTCATCAATTGGAGTTTGCCTATTTGGTCATCTTGTTCCACTCTTCTGCCCAAAACTAAAATTCATGTGATCAAATCTTAAAAACCCCTAAATTCTAGCATTTACTCATGTACCCCACCACTTGATGACATATTTAAAGCTACATGTCATATTTCTATTGCATTCTAAGTGTTCTTTCCATCTACAAATGATATACAACAAAAATATCCAATGTGTGACATGTGATGGCTTACTACATGACCCCCACTACTCGTACATATTTACTTATGCAACCTCACTATTTTCCCATGTGTTAGCTTAATCATTATGCCCCTATTTAGTTGCCACTTGTCATGCCCAAAGTAGTTTTTTGAAGTAGACATGAAATCCCTTTTACCTTCAAAATCCAAATGCTAGGCTACATTTTCTCAAACCTAAATGATCCATTATAATTATATGTATTAATATTGCATAATTGTGTTGCATTAGTTCCTCCTTATATGTATTATTTTTGCATGTTAGTGCTACATTATATGTATTATTATTGCATAATTGTGTTGCATTAGTTCCTCCTTCTCCATCAAGTTCACTCTTTGAGGTGTGATATGTTGTCATGTGTCTTAATTAAGAATTTTGTATAGCATGCTTTTTGTAAGCCCACTTAATGCTAGTTGTAATTCACATGGATCTCAATATGTGGACTTGTTCAACTTTGCACACATGATATTTTGTCATTGTATTGTAGGTGTTTTTTGCATCAAAAAGTGACCAAAATAATACTTTATCAATTTTTAATGTTACTTCACACATTATAATTACTAACAAATTCTCCCAACTAACTTATTTTATTCCTATTGAATTACTTATTTCTTTCACATTATAGAGCCAATGCTTGTTATGCTTCACTATTACACAATGTTTGATGACTTCAATACAATATTGCATGTTAAATGACCACATTTAATCAAGAGGAGTGTGACCTCTTGGACACATGTCATCTTGACTCAAGAATCCAAGAGGCCTTTTCATTTGTATTTCAATAATCAATTTGTTAGTTGAGCTTATTATTATAATCCTCTTTATTTCGATTAAAATTATTTATTGCATGTTGTAATCTATATTGTCTATGTGCTTTATGTTATTGTAGCTCACTTCTTTCATCTAACTCCAAGATTTTGTGATTTGCATTAATGAGAAATTATCCTTCAATTTATCTTCCTTCATTGTCTACATGAGAGATGGAGGAACCTTTTGTAGAATTTTTTTTAACCTCCATAAGGATTCTTTTAATATGAAAACATATTCAAAAATCAATTGTAGGTATAGTGGCATCTCTTAAGAAGCTAATGAATTCCCTTTGATCCCCTTTAAAGAAACTATCATTTCCAACAATCTAAATATAATAAGGAATCTCAATAGAGAAAAATAAGCACAACCTAGACAATTGCTTAAGCAACATAAAACTAAACTAACCAAATGTAGTATCCTACCAACCAACATCTTCTTTGATGATTCTAACTTGGGAGAAAAAGAACATTTTAAACATGTTGAACAAAATACCAACAAAAATGTTGGATGATAGTCTCCTTAGTAACACAAACTAGATGTGGATCAAAAAACTGAATAAGAAACCTCTAGCTGAATAAGAAGACATAAAAAAATGGACTTCTTAGACTCAAAAACAAAAATAAGACCGTTGTGTTCATTCTATTAACCCTTTATTTGGTAAGCATAAAATAATTTTTGATGACAATTTAAATGGAGATGAAGAGAAATATGAAGTGGAGTGCAAAGGAAAGCATTAAAATAGAAATATAGTTTTTAACCACTTCATATGTGAGGACTACTTGTGGTCCCACTTAGAATATAAGACCATATACATAAAAATATCTAAGATGGTGGAATACTAAAGAATAAATTAGAAAAAATGTTCAAATATAAAAAATAATTTGAAACACTCAAAAAAAATAAAATAAACAAAACAAAACAATTTTCATATGTACAATAACACTAAATAACTTAATTTTGCATATATACTGTATGCTATTCTCTACATTCCCTTGTGGCTGTTTGCTTCTATTCTGAATTACGAACCTTTACCCATTAAAAAATATTAACTTATTTAAGGTATTACTAATATTTCTCTGTCTAGAACATTTGCGAAAACCATAATCGAGCTAAAGTCAAGGAAATGATATATTCAAGTGCCTCAAACATGACAGACAAAAGGCAAGATGCCCATTGAAGAACT
The DNA here is from genome assembly GCA_007258455.2 of Sequoia sempervirens. Lineage (NCBI taxonomy): Eukaryota > Viridiplantae > Streptophyta > Pinopsida > Cupressales > Cupressaceae > Sequoia > Sequoia sempervirens. Next base: position 43,220 of record VDFB02074166.1, on the reverse strand, counting down.
TTCTACTTTTGAAGACTGTAATGCTAATAACTAAAACTCATAAATTGCACGCCAAAGAATCAATTATACAAGGCAGAAAGCTAAGAGACAGCCCATGGTATTCTAATTCGAACACTGTTTCTTTCTTTTATAAACGTTAGTTTTGTTACAACTCGTAAAGATATTTGTTTCTTTAATGATCAGCATTCTTTTTGTTTTATTTACCAATAAAGTCCTGAGATGTGTTCGTTTACAGTGCTGTTCTACTGCAAACAAATATACGAAATCATTTAATATGTAATCATGAAATTTCAAACATCATGTGATTAGATGCAGCATTCGCCATACCTATAAAGCCATAAAATATTAGCCCAATTGTCATATAAACAAAGATTAAATAGAGTATCAGGGTCAATATGTTGTTCCCATAGCAGTCGACAGAGATAGTACGTTCAATATATCATATGAATATATTTCTGTCTGTTTCACCATTAGCACTAGTATTTCGGGAAAAATATTAGAGGAGGCACGATTAATAGAAACCTTTTTCATCTGACGAATGTTGACCTAAGTAAAAATAAAGTATCAGTCTACAAACAGTTTTACCTGGGGATTACTGCGTTGTGTTTTCTTGTATGATTTGGAAACTGTAACTATTCAAAACAAAAACATAGCACAAAGTTCCTCCAAAAACGAAAGAGCCTTTTGTAAAGCTATGGGGAATAAATCTTGATGATGGCAAATATACGATATTGAGCCAACAGCGAGTATTTGACTTACTCTGAAATCGCTGTCGGGTTCAATAGATTCTTTGTTGTTTTCTCACTGGTGATTCTTCTCTCGGATGTTATGGAACAAAATTATAGCGTGACAATGCCAAACTTTCTTTTTCAACGGTATTTATAGAGACATAGTAAAAAGGGACGGGACGGAATGTAATGTGTGAGTATGTAAACAAAAATTATTAAAGAGAATACACATATACATATATATCTATTTTGATGAGTAGCGTCTATATTATCAATAATAAGAAGAATCAATTATTCTGTATATTTTAGAAATCTCAATAATTTGTTGCATTTGCATAAAACTGCGATCCACCATTCTGGCTCTTTCATTGAAGTTTGTTGCCAAGTGGGTATTGAGATCATTTTTAATCATTTCCCATGTCCACGTTGAAAGAAATGTGATTTAGGATCTAGATCCCTTTTTACAAGGATGGACATCACATGACACACATTACACTCTTGCAGATATGGACTTAGGAGCACATTGTGATGACCAGACCAATAGGGTGGTGGGTTGGCATAGATGATGATGCTTCAACAGTATTTAGTTAGGGTGGGTTGTTGTGCTACCAAGAGGTGTTGGTGATTCTGCATTGGTGAGGAGCATTGAATGATCTAGAGGAGGGAGATATCATCTAAAGGCCACACCTATGGATGGCAGGAGGATCATAGAAATGAGGGGTTTTTGATGACTCCTTGTTATATTATAGGTAGGCATACATTTTTGATAGAGAGGTATAGGCCACTCATTACCAAATTTTCAAGATTTGAAATTTTAAAGGGTGGGAAAATAAACAGTTAGATCTTTGAATGTCCAAAAGAGGGAGGTCACTTTTGAGAATTTTTTGGTAAGTGGTGGGGGAATTTATTGGTACTAAATAAAGAGGTGAAGGGAGGTTATCGAGGATAGTTGCATTAGTGTAGGTGACAACTCCAACTTGCAGATTTTTTAAGAGAGTTGAATTATTTGTAGAAAGAATAGCCCATGTGACTACGATATTGTAATGTATGAATCTATATAATCATTTAAAATTTAATAAATAAAAGGGGTTTGTTTTCCTCCTTACATTTTATGTGTATCTTAGTTGTGGTGTCATGTGTGGGAGTTGGGTGGAGTATTCATTCATCAATTAGTCACATGATCATGTATCATAATCATATAAACATACACCTTGCATCACCATCGTCAATACTATATGAGTCATATAAACATCATCTCATATCATATAGGTCATCCATGATAAATATCATCATTTACTATTTATACATACATACAATAACATATGCATATGCCCAACCATCTCATCCATATATCATAAAAAATTCAAATTTCCATCATATATACATTAATGTCATCATATAATATACATCAAAATCAATGTGTTAAGCACATATACATCATCGCTACCTCTATATATTGATAAAAATTGTTAAAATAGCCCCATCTTGTGGCTAGCTATGGTTCACCCCCTTTGAGCGTGTCAAGGATCTTGGTGCTCACCTAATGCTCCTAACCCTACTCCTCATCTTGGACCTAGTGTTGGTGGTGGTCCCATCAATGGGCTCCTCACAATTCCTAATTGGCACCTGAACCATTCCTCTAGCCTTCCGGAATAGTAGTGATGCACGCCTCTTCGAACCCCCGCTCTATCTCCTCCCACCCACCCCTTTGATTGATTCAATTTGAGGCAACTATAGCTCCCTCCACCTGGCAGGCACTTTCTTTCGAAGGGATAGTTCTGGCTAGCCCTACTATTCGGCAAGGCGAGATTCTATACGTCCTATAAAATGGTAGGGGACCCCCCTTAGAATAGTTGTAGTTGGCTGTTGTTCTTGGGCGGGCTATTCTATTGGGGCGGGGTAGGGGGAGGGGTAGCCTAATGAATTAGCCTGCTAGAGGTTGCCTATTCGCTTTATCAAGAGTAGGGCCCACCACCCTTATAATAGTAGGGGTATGGGTAGCCCCGGCCTATTCGCCTAGGGTGGTGGGCTTAGTTGGCATGTTATGTATAGAATCAAGAGACGACAATGGCTAGTCCCACCCCCAACCCAAGGACTGCTTTCTCATATAATCTGCCATAATATTGAGCCTCCTAACTCACCTCGACAAGTTTTAATTCTAGCTCTATCACATTCTATCCACCATCTTGCATCTTGATAATTTATCCCTCTCCTACTAATAACTATCTTGATCTACCTACAACTATCCCTTCTCCAAGTCCCAAGCCCCTCAATCTAGTCTTAGGTTATCTCTCATTTTCATCATTGCAGACAAGGCCATCTACAGACTATCCCTCTCTATGGTGATTGTGGCTAGATCACCCTACATATGGGCTATCTTCAACTACAATGCCACAACCTTACTCTCCACGATAGCCACCCTCATCGCCAAGCCTCATATCTCCTTGTGCCCCCTATCGATGAAAATGGTACTTGCATAAGTAATACTCCAAGGATAAAATCCTAGGTGAACTTGAGATCTCTATCTCAAGCTCCATCTTCTATGATCTCAAGGATCTCAACGAGCTATTGCTACTACCATTGCTACTCCCTATTGACTCCTCCTCCACCTCCTCATCCCATCTCATTCCATTAACACTTTCTCTCCCTCCTCCTATGCCCCTCTCTCTAGATCCCAACCCCCCTCTCCTCCTCCTATGTGCCTCCTCTATGGCGACCTTCATCCTATCCATTAATGTGGCACCGGATGGCTAGGTCAACCTCACTATTGACTCCTCCTCCACCTCCCCATCCCATCTCATTCCATGAACACTTTCTCTCCCTCCTCCTATGCCCCTCTCTCTAGATCCCAAACCCCCTCTCCTCCTCCTATGTGCCTCCTCTATGGTGACCTTCATCCTATCCATTAATTTGACACCTGTAGAAGAGTAAATGCCACTCAACCATGATGAATAAACAAGTGCAATAAGAACACAAGGAAAATGGAAAGCTAATTTTCTTTGAAGTATTTCTAGCATAGACAAAGCTCACATGAATTTTTGGATGGAATGTCTTAAAGAAATGTTGTCTCATGGAATGCCAAGATTGCAAGATAGGAACAAAATGGATTTTTAAAAGACATTACAAACTTTCAAGAAAATACAATTGGCTTGACTAAAAATTCAAATTCTATAACTTTTGTTAACATCCTAACTTTGAAACAAGGTATGGGCATCAATCAAAACATTAAAAGAAAGGGGTTATTTTTTCAAATGTTATAATTGCAACTCCCTTGGCAACAATGTATGAGAAATGTGGAAGCATGGACAAGGCATGTGAATTGTTTGACAAAATGTTTTGGTAGACATGTATGCAAAATTTGGTAGCATAGAAAAGGTAGTGAGAGAACTCACTAACTTGTTATTGCGGTAGAATTGACAAGGTAGTGAGCTATTTGAAAAAATGCATGCATGCCTCATAGTATGAGGAAGAACAACTCACTACCTTGTTAGTTCTACCACATTGCAATATTATCTCCCAAATCGTAAATGATATCAAGATGATTTCTTCACCCTTGGCTTAATTTCACAATCATGGAGCTTTGTGTAAGATTTCATGTCCTTACATGCTCAAATTACAATTTACTAATTTTAGCACAAGTTAAAAATATATTTACCAAACCTAACAAAAATCAATATAAATATTTTTTTGGGTGATGCAAGATTTCTCTTACACCCTAGATGCTCTTGCATCACTAATGTTTGTTATGAAGGATGGACATGTTTATATGATTATGATACATGATTATTTTATTTTTGTTATTATATGTATTCGATGTAATGATTATGGATGTATGCAACTTAATTCTAAATGGAGCTAATGTAAATAAACTAATGGAATGTAATTAATGAGTAATGAACCTAAATGATAATGGTAATTGTTACCCATGGGTATATTTTGTATCATGTACTTTTAAATTTTGTCTTCCTTGGTCTTTAATTTCTCACTTTCCGCCCAAGTCTAAAGTCTTTATCTTCATTTTAGCCTTTGTCGTAGGATTCTCTAAGTTTCTAACCTCTTGTCACGCGTTCTTCAAGTTTTGAAACCTAAGTCACTGGTGCTCGATGTCTTTAAAACCTTTTCGTTGGGTTCATGTTTTTCCTAACCTCCCAATGGCCCGACTTGTTCTCCTTTCATAGCGTCAAGTGTGGTTGTCTATTGTGTAGTTGTAGAGTCAGAGGTTTTCATAACTTCATAACTCCTGACTTTGGGTTATAAAGTTTCAATTTTCTACGACAAGGTGATAGGTTGTCCATCTTGCATGTTTTGAGGCGCTGCTTATACATTTAATGAGGCGTACGGTACAACCTAGAGATGTTTTATCAAGGAATTTTTACAAACCACAAAAATCTTAGGGTTTTCTTTATCAAGGATTAAAATAAAGTGCCATATTAATTCAACACCAAACACACATCTTGTCATTGTACATGACTTAAGGTTTTGAAAATTTATTTGGTTGAGTTTGTAGTTGCACCCCCACCTTCTACAATTATTTCTTCAAGCATATGAGTATTCCTCTATGTACTATGAGCTCATGTAGTCTGGAATTGAAAATCATTGGCTCAGCGTAAGGGACACAGAGTTGGGATCATTTAAGCTAGAGGGATTATAGGTGCGTTTGGAAAGTGATAGAAGATTTGTTGTCGATGCAAAATTGTTAGAAAGTGGATTAGCTCATGATGGGAATTTTCTAGAAGTTGTGTTGAGTGTGGACCTAATAGGCACATGCGTGAGAAGATATATTCTAGAAATGCAAGAAATTAGAGTCATGGATAGGACTGTTGTTTCTAAAATTTCTCTTGGAGTTGTTTCCCATGCACTAAAGATACCGAGAGAGCACCTGTAAAGGACATGTCTGTTGCGATGGCTAGTGATTTTTTTAAAGCTAACGAGAATTGGTGCAAGAATTCTATACCCAAGGGGAGGTTGAAATCAGAGAAAAGAGGTAAGTCATAGTTACTTGCCAAACTTAAAAGAATGCATTTCAAAGGGGAAATTGCAGATGTCATTGCTTTGTTACATTGCATTATTGGAAATGCACAAATTGAGTCTTTTGAAGATTGGGTGTGTTAGTTTATTTTGGTTATATATAGCTAGTCAAAGATCCTTTTGGCCAGGATTAAAGCCACAGGTATCTCCAACTTTTGGCATGCTTGTATATAATTTCTATCCATAGTTTACCAAGCAAGTTGGAATGGGGGATTTTTGCCTTGTCAATGATGCATTCTTGATGGAAGTTGTGAGGAAATCAAGGATGGAAACCCTGAAATGCATCTTTCTCCTAAGTCAATGACTTTTGTATTAAAGTTTGGAAATTTCTATATTCAATTTGATAGGTTTTCCTACTTGAGGATATGAGGTTTTGAGAAAGCCCAGTTAAAATTTCCTAGATATCCTGAAGATTTGCTAGTGTTCCTGGAGGTCTATACACAAATGGCCATGGTGAATGTAAAATACATGAATATGGCGAAATGGGGGTACGCGTTCTCATTGAAAACTCCTTCCTTCATGTGTAAAAATAATCAAATGGCCAAATGTGCTTAGGGAGCTCTTAAAGTGTATAACCTCTATCATTTATTCATGAGGGCTAATTTTGATAGCAAGGGTTTCATGAAATAGAATTTATATGGAGAGAGTTCATATCAACATCAACCTTCTATTGAAGATTTTTTGGAAGATTGTGTTGATGAAAATGAAACCTTGAAGAGAGATTACATGAGGTTAACCCTCAGGAAAATACAATAATTTGGACTTTCTTTCTAGATTCCCGAAAGTACGACTAAAGATTCAGTGGTCATTGACCCCAAATGTGAAAATCTGTTTGATAAATCTCATCCCAAGATTGACAGAGTAAAAATGAAGTTTTGAATATGAATATAAGAGCTGCTCCAGTGTTGAAAAAAACTCGGGACTGGTTAGAAGGGAAATGGCAACAGGCTACAGGTTTTACTCAAGAACCAAAATCATCTTAGAGAAATGAACAAGGGTCCACTCAAACAGTTGCAATAGGCACATCATCAAGGAGATTGGCTACTAAGTCTTCCAATGAAAATTCACAATCTGGGGGTGATGGTGAGAAGCCTAGACAAATGACTAAATTGAAGTCAATATGCGAACAAGATAGCATATCTACCCCCACTCCTAAAAAGAAGATCAACCAAACAAAACCTGTGCCTGAAGAATTTGATGCTATTTTTAAGCAGATTGTTGAAGACAATACCTTTCCTCCTTTGTTTGAAGTATCCTCTTTCTCGGTGGAATACATACCCATCACTCCTAGTGAGTCTAAAGAAATTGCTCTAGGAAATAAGGATTTTGCTTTCGTAGAAGCCTCTCCAGTATGGCTAATAAAGACAGTAGAGAAGAAGAGAAAATATACTCCTACAACAATAGTTGAGGTAGATATGGCTCCAAACACTCCAAACTTCCTCAAGGCCAAAGAAAGCTCAAAAAATGTAAAGAATGTTGTCTGACCCTACTTCTGGTAATCAAGTATTGGAAATTGTAGATCCTATAAAATATCTAAATGAGGATGAAATAGCAGTAGCTGACTATAAAGTCACACATGTTGATATGGGGCCCCAAACACTTGAAGGTGATGTGTATCACGCTAATTATTCATTCAATTCCTTGATTAAGTGGCTAAAGGAAGAAATAAAAGAAAAGGTGGCATTGCAATCTTAGGTTCTTGATTTGAAGAACTTGATTTCTTACATAGTTGGGCCCCTTCTATATCTAGTGGAGCCTCAAGTTCTCAAGAAAGAGTTATTGATGAGTCTACAATGCAATTAATCAGAAAGTATCTGAGATATTCCAAAAATGTCAGTGAATGGATTGATGAAATGCTTCAGGATACTAGTAAGTCTATGCTTTTCTACACTTAAGTTGTTGATAAAAGGAAGGAATTGATGATAGAGCTACGACAAGTTAGGAAAGATCAAACTAGTCTCTACGTGCTCTCACAAGAAATAAAATAGTTGATTTCCATGGATTGAATGAAATTAATTAATGAAAAAATTGTGAGTGATCCAAAGGAGTTAGATCCTTCTTGGTTTGACTCATTGGAGTGGAAATTAAGCATTTATGACAGCCTGGTAAAGGAGATTTTTGCAACACTCAAAAGGTACCTGGACATGCTGGTGGAGATTAAAGGAAATTTTCATGACCTAAAAGTAGAGATAACTAATGAGTTTGATGAGAAGATTCTAGATTCGAAGGAAATTTTCTTAAATTCAAAGAAGTATTCAACAAGGAGATGGCAGCTCCTGCCACAATGACCATAAAATATTTCTCAAAGCTCAGTAGATTGCAAGTCTACCTCAATTCCTTTAAAACTAAAGCAAATAGGAGGTCTGACACTCTAAACAAGTTTGAGGCTGCTCTAACCAAAGTAAGAACCAGACTACAAATTACCTTAACTCAAGGGAGCAAAGAGATATTTGCAATTATTACTAGGTACAAAGACTGCTAATCCAGAATGAAGGCACAAGAAAAATTGTTGCAGCAAGAAGCATTCGAGGATCTGGAAGTTAAAGAGGCTGAGGCAGAAGGAAATGATGCATAGTTATTTTTAGTATTTCATGATACTTTCTTTAATTTTTCTCTTTTAAGTTAAAGACTCTTTTTACTTATTCGGTATGGTTACTTTCAAGAAACCGTTACCAGAGACAATTGGCTTATGCTTTAAATATGGGTTTGGCTAATGTGATTCAGATCTTTTGGGAAAACTTTGATTTACTCATTATAGCAAAAGTTTGTTATCTTTATTTAGTGCTTTTTGTTATTTTGATATAGAAGATGATGGTGGAATTTATGCATTTGTAATCTTTTAATTATGGTGTATGAATTTGTTCTACTTCTATTGAATGTTCTGCCAATGTTCGATCTATTATTGGAATGATAGATATTTTGATTTGTTGCATCACTATAGTATCGTTTATCTGTGAATAAGGGTTTTGTGGTGATATTTGATTTAACTTTAGTTGTGAAGTATCTTTGGTTTTATCATTCGAATTCAATGAATTCCTTGAAATATTTCTAGTTAAAATCCCCTTCCTTTATTTGCTTCTTGGTTAAAAGTAGCATTAGATAAAAATTATTCATTGAATATCAAATGAAGGTAGCTGCCACCTTTTAAAATAAGCAAAGAATCAGTCTGAAAATCATATGATTACTGATTCAACTATGGTTATATTTGTCACCTTAGTGGGCATGAGAATATAGAGTTAAGTGATGAATTTTTCAACCAGCAAATTTTTGGCGACTCTATTGGGGATAACTTAGAAAAATAAAAAAGTTTATGATGAGTTTCTCTATGGTTAATAGTAATGGTTCTCTAGAGGCGCAATGCTCTTGTTCTTTAACCTAACGTAAATTGGTTGGTTTTTGATCAAGAAGATATAATTACCAGTCTCAGGTTGATGGCTTAGCAACAAAGAAGAACTGACTATCAATATCATAGAGTTTTAAATGAAGTATTGGAAGAAGGGAAGGAACTTGGAGATATTATTAGAGAAAATGCAATGTGCTCTGAGAATGCTCAAGAGATTGTATTTGTATAAAATGTCCCACCTCCAACTAGAAGGGTGAGAGTCCCTCCTGCACAAGCTCCTAGAAATCAGGTAAATAATAGGTGAAATCCCCCACAAAACCATCAATAAAAAAAAGTTGGCGACTCCATTCTCCTATTAGTGTCCTGTCAAAACCTAGCTTCTAAAAGGTATACTAGGGGTGATAAGAATAAGGGGACTATGGATAAATATTTTGAGTTCTTAGAAACCATTGATTTTTCATATTTTCCAGCTACCTAAAAGGTTAAGTCTATCAGCAAACCATCTTCTCCTCCTCCCTCTAAACCTAACGTATCTGGGATTCCAAAGATATCTTGTCAAGGTCTTGTTTCATGTGGTACTACCCTTTCTACACAAGTAAATTTTCCTTTAGTAATGGCACAACCCCAACCGGTCCCATGGGTGGCCATCATAGGTCCTCTAACCTTTGGAGCCGGTGCACAACTCCATGACTTACCCAAAGGTTCAGGGAAGATTATACCCAAATTCAGTGGAGATGGGAAATTTTCTCTTGATGAGCATATGGAGGCTTTCTTTGCTGCCTCTTCCATTCTTGCAATACAACATGAAAATTTTTCTATGAGGCCCTTTGAAGAATCTTTGACAAATGATGTTGCTGACTGGTTTTATTCTCTTCCTAATGGCTCTATTAACAATTGGGCTACCCTAAGAACAAGGTTTGAGAATATATTTAAATCTACAGAAAATGATCAAGTCTTGGTTGCTCAATTAGGTTCAATGAAAAAGGAGGTTCACTAGTCAACGAGGGATTTTGTGGCCAAGTTTAATAAGTTGTATTTAAAAGAATTACTACAAAAATGAGGCCTAGTGATGAATTTTTGAAAGCAATGTTCATTAAAACTCTTCCATCATATGTGAGTTTCATCATTAAAATGGAAGGCGCAACTGATGTAGCTATTGCACAAGATAGAGTTGTATCCATAGAGGATGATTTGATTGTCTCTAGAAAATGGAAGAAAGAACTACAAACTGGTAAACCTTCACCAGTAAATTCTACTGACCTATTCATCCAGAGATTGGCCAATGACATAATCATTCTAAAGAGACAAATTCCAAAGGGTCCTTAACAAACTCCCTATCAAGATGTTTCAAGTAATTATCAAGGGGCTCCCAACAAAACACTTTCATTGGCCGCTCCAAATCAAAGGCTGGCAATTGAGGGTCTTTCTTCTTCCAATAAGGGGAACCATTATAATTTTCATATAACTTTAGATCATGATGGAGCTACTTGTCCAAATATGATTATATTCATGCAAATTCTTTCAACAAATGAACACACTGTAGAACCATATGTAGAAGAGCCTAGCTCATCCAATGATGTTGGCATGAATTTATTTGAGTTCATATCAAAGGCAGAAGCTAGAGAGGATGTATATGTTAGAGTTGATGACCCAAATTGTGTTGTTTTCACTAGATCAAAACATGCTAAGGCTAATTAGGGGGGATCATCTTCAGCCCCGAAGTACATTTTAGCAAGGCAGAAAAATCAAGAACAAACTGCTCCGAACAGTGTACAAGTTGAGGTACCATCTTCTTTGTCTTCTATTCCCCTTCCTTCTGGTTCATTTGATATAGTTGAGTCTTACAAAAATACCAAAATACAAATTTCACAAGCTGAATACTTGAGACTTAATCCCTCAGAACTAGATAGGCTGGTGAAATATGTTAAGCAAGAGCCCTCACCATCCCAATGTAATGCTCAAATTTTTTATGATAATGAGGCCAACTTTGGGAACTAGATTTTCTCTAATACTATAGATAAACCTTCAAGCTCACAAAACCCATTCATGAAACCAAAACCTTTCTATATATCATTATATATTGTTGGTTTTAGACTGAGTAATTTTATCGTCGACTTTGAAGCTTCTAAAAATGTGATGCTTGCCCAGATAGCTAAAGCCGTATGTTTATCTTATACCTCTTCCCAAGGAAAATGTTATTCCATGGATGGATCCCCAATTCCTATTATAGGTCAAATCAAAGATGCTCAAGTAGCCCTAGTTGCCTTTCCCAAAAAAAGGTTGAAGGTGACTATATTGGTTGTTGACATTCTTGTTAGTTATGGTATGCTTATGAGTAGAAGTTTTTGTAAGGATTTGGGTGGAGAAATCTAGATGGATTGGTCTCATACCTTAGTACCTTTGCATGGAAAGAAAAAATCTTTGAATCCTAAGCCCAAGGCCAAGTTCACTGTCTTAAAGTCTGGTGATCCAAGGGTAGATATTTTGTTTGTTGAAATAGGACCAAGAACTTATATGTGCACTTTTGACCAAGAGGAAAATTTGAATCCTATTAGCCCTGATTTGGTCAATGAATTATGGACGCTTGAATTTGATGGAAGTTGTGCTAATGTCGGGTCAGGCACTGGAGTAGTTTTGATTTCACCTGATGGCTATAAGTTCCCCTTTTCTTTCAAATTGTAGTTTGCTAATACTAATAATACAACCGAGTATGAAGCTCTTGGTCTAAGTGTAGCCAAAGAAAAGGGTATCAAACAATTGAGGATTGTAGGAGATGCAAAATTAGTAGTGAAGCAAGTGAGAATGATTTACACTATGAAAAATGGTCAACTTAAGCATTATAGGAACAGAGTTTGGGATTGTATAGAAGATTTTAATGCTTTTTATATAAAGTTTGTTCCCAGGGAACACAACACTAGGGCTGACTCCCAGGCAGTCTCGGCATCATTGCTCTTGTCGCATCCAGATTTCAAATACGAGTCCTATTGAATTGAAATTGTGTATAGACCTAATGTTCTTGACAATGTAAATCATTGGTGATTGTTCAATAATGATCAACAAATTATTGAATTTTTGGAGAAAGTTGAAGCCTTTGCTCACATCTATTTTGAAGGCAGTGATGATAAAAGCAATGATGTTTTAGAAGGTGACATTGTTTCCCTTCATAGAAAGGAGATGAAGATTATCCAGTTGAAAGGTAACAAGATTCCAAAGGGTTTAGTTTTTCTCAAACATTTATTGAACATGCATGATCAATATTTGAAGTAGAAGGGTAAAGTCTTTGTTGAAACATCTGTTGAGTATGATAAGGTGAATATTGGTACAAAAGATGATCCTAAGATTGTATTGGGAAGTGTTGTTCCTAGGAGGCGAGAGAGAGAGAGAGATTGATCTATCTATTGACACATTACAAGGATGTATTTTCATGGTGCTATGTAGATTTAAAGAAGTTTAGAAATGGAGAATTCCAACATAAAACCCCACTAAAACCTAGTGCCACACCTTACAGATAGAAACAACAGAATTATAATCCCAAGATTGCAGAAGCTATTTTCAATGAAATTGATAAAATTCTCAAGGAAAAGATTATTTATCCCATCCATCATTCCACATGGGTAGCCAATATGGTTCTTGTAAGAAAGAAAAATGAAGAAATAAGGATATGTGTTGACTTCGGGAATTTAAATCAGGCATCTGTGAAAGACAATTACCCACTATCTGTAATGGATCATATTCTATAAATAGTTGTTGGCTTTGAAATGATGTCCATGCTCGATAGTTTCACAAGTTATAATCAAGTCGAAGTAGCTCTAGAAGACCAACATAAAACAACATTCACCATGCCCATTGGTGTTTTTTCCTATAATAGAATGTCATTTGGCCTTATTAATGCAAGAGCCACTTTTCAAAGGGCTATGGACTTATCTTTTGATGATCTCAGGAATAAAATTATAGTGATTTATTTGGATGATCTAACAGTTTTTTTCTAAAAAGAGAGTCGATCATTTTCATGATTTGGAAGTAGTGTTGCAGCATTGTAGAGAAGAAGGTATCTCTTTAAACCCTAAGAAGTCTATCTTTGTTGTAACCGAGGGAAAAATCTTAGGTCACATTGTTTCAAAGGATGGAATTAAGATAGATCTAGAGAGAGTGAAGGAAATCATGCAGCTGGGATTACCTAGCAATAAAGATGGTACTAGGTCTTTCTTTGGTCAAGTGAACTTTCTAAGGAGGTTTGTTCCTAACTTTGTTGAGCTAACGAAGTCCATTCCTAATATGATGAAGGACCACCTGGAGTTTAAATGGATCAATGAGGGAAAACAATCTTTTGCAAATATTAAGACTGCAATTGCAAATGCTCCCACATTAGTTCATCCTAATTTTACTAAAGATTTCATCATATATAGTTATGCCTCAGCACACCTTGTCAACCATCTTATTACAAAAGAATGAGAAAGGTATTGAAGCCCCTATCTCTTTTATGAGTACTCCTCTAAAGAATTATGAACTCAAATATTCACCGCTTGAAAAACATGCATACGTTGTTGTGAAGGCACTCAAGAGTTTTAGGTTCTATATTCTTTATTCTCACACTACTGTTTTTATTTTTGAAACTGTTGTGAAGAGTATTCTTACTCGGCAAGATATTGGATGAAATAAAAGGGGATCTTAGATAGCCTAGATTCAAGAATATGATTTGGATATTAAACCCACTAATCTAGTTAGGGGAAAGGGTTTGGCTAAAATGATTGTGAGATCGTGCATTAGAAAAACGTAAACATGAGAAACAGTAATGCAAACACATCCAAACACATGAGCACACCATATTTATGTGAAAAATGCAAGAAGGGAAAAACCATAGTCAGGATTAGCTCACAATATAAAGTAATTGCAACACGAATATAATAGGCTTGCTGCCAGAGGGCTCACTACTAGATTAGAAAGAAGATTTGGAAGACTGTTACAATGCGAAATCCATATTAGAGCAACAAAAAAGATTCACCACTACTTCACTAGAACATTTGCACTTTCTCTATAGAATGTAGACACCTTCTACTCACCACTTCCAATAGTCTTAGGAATTAAAGCCTGCACTGCATTTCACACTTTCACACTTCAAATCTCAATACTTCACATTACACACTTCCCTTATGTTTCCTCCATCAAATCATCACACATATATATCGCCTTCGACCTTGAAAGCAATCTACAAGGTCGGCTATGCACCTCAATCATGCAAACTCAAATTAGGTCAGTGCCAAAGCATTCCTACAATGGAAAGGAATGAAGGAAAACCACATCACACCTTAACTCGGACCTAAATCCACATGAACATGCCATGCCACTCTTCTAAAAACATTGAATCATATATGTAATTAGTGTTTACACCTAAGGTTGGTTAAACATGTGTTAACACCATTAAACACTTATGTACACACTTCCTTTGATCCAAATATGACTCACATACCACACACATCACTTTAACATAATCTAGAATATTCCATCAACACCCTAAAATCCAACAAATCCTTCACAACATCATACACGAAAAGAACAAATCCATTTGCACAACTAGCTAACCTTTCACACATTTCAACACCTAAATCCAACCTTATGGAGCACCAAAACACTAACAACTCATATTGAAGATAGATACTAAAAGTATTAGAACAATTCTAGATCTACAAGACCAGAAACCTCATTGTAGAGGAATTCAGAGAAAAACCATTTATCCTAGACAAGACTACTTTCACATTTCACACATTGGTGAACATAAATTTCTCCTCACAATGATCCAAAACAAGAAACTCTAGATATAGAAATTTTGAACACCTCTGACCAACATACCTAAACTGCAAAAATAGATATTCATCCATGAAGAAATGTGAAGTAGAACATTGAGCACCACTCTATCACACTAAACACTCTTCACCAAACTATTTCCTCTTTTATTCAAATTTTCTCAAAAGTACTTAGAAACAAAGAACCATAAGCACATACTCAACATCTAGAACACCTTCTCAACAACTCTACCACACAAAATTTTGAACATCACCAATACATTCTCATCAAAGTAACGCTAGAGGTTTACATCAATGATACTACTAATGAAAACATAATGCAACCAATCAAAGCATCTCCATAGGTTGACATAAATGCAACACCAAAGGTCTGTTGAAATCAATGAAAACACAAACTTCCAACATATTCTTGTGCACTATCCAGATCTACCTCAAGTGGTTAAGCTTCTTCCAAGGAACCATAGTTTTGATATTAATTGTTAGACACATAAGACAAATGAGAGAGGGGGTGAATTAGTTGTACATTAAAATCATCAAAACTTCATTAATCCTTAAACTCTTATTAACTTTCAAATCCTTATTAAGCATTAACAAAAAGTAAACATATCAAACATCAACACAACAACAACCAACATAAGAGAATGCCATATTTACGTGGAAAAAACTAAGCAAGGAAAAACCATGATGAGGATTAACTCACATAAATATGAGTAACAACACCAAATAAAATAGGCTCACTACTAGAAGGGCTTACTACCCAAAAGAGAAGAAAGGCTCACTACCCAAAGAAATTGTTGTCCAAAAGAAAGAAGAATATAAGAAGACAATTACAAGGAGGTTCACTTTCTTAGAGCAGTAGGAAGATCCACCACATCAACTCTACGACATTTGTAACCTTCGGTTCACTGCCTCCAACAACTTTAGGCACATTAAAAATGTAGACACCTGTTGCTCACTACATTTGGTAGCCTTAGGCATTTAATATCACACTTGATCACATTCACATATTTTTGCACATCTCTACTACATATCCAACAATTAACCCTTCTTAAATATATCCTCCACAACCTCAAAAACCTTCTCCATGTTGGCCTCAAAAAAATGTATGCACCTCAAATGTGCAACCAAAAAATAGGTTAGCACCAAACACTTTCACAGTGGAGAGAAGTGAAGGTGGACCATGGAAAGGGTTAACCATGTCCCAAATATATGTTGACACACTTTACCATACTTCCTCAAAAAATAAACAACCTCTACAATTAGTGTTAGCATGCCAACTTGGCCAAACTAGCACTGACACTAACAAGAAACCACATACATGCTTCTTCGAGTCTAGAAATAACCTATGAACCATGAAGAAACATCATACAACATCCCATAATATTCCCACACTATAATAATATTCAAAAATAGTTCCATGACCACCTAAAACTAATAATATTGTCATCTTTTGCAACCAACCAGACTACCACATGCATATAACTCACTAACCAACCTTGCAGAATAGTTGAACACTAGAAAATTTAAGGGAAGGTAAGAAAATATTAGCACATTCCCAAATCCATAAGATAGGAAAATTCAACGTCGAGAAATGTGGAGCAATTCCATTTCCCCTAGAAAACCTTCTTCACAAGCCAAAGATATGACCCAACATACTGTCAAACACATCTTCCACTATCCCACGATCCAAAAATTAAAAATTTAGATATAGCACCTCTGAACACCTTTGATCGTCTCATCCAAACCACACAGGCATATCTTCAACCATGAAGAAATTCATAGCACAACACAAACACACCTTTGTCACCTTGTACACCCTTTTATTCAAATTTTCTCAAAAGTACTTGGAAACCAATTGAACCAACTACATTAGCAACACCACAAACTCCTTCTCAACATATCCACAACATTTGTAACACCTACAATTCCCCATCCATAACACCTTCTCAACACCACACTAGAGGTTAACATCAATAATAATGACAAAATAGTGCAACACTCTCTAACAACTCTAACAACCTCCACACACTAGGAGTTGACATCAATGACAACACTAGAAATCTCCAACACAAGTCATATCTAATGTTTCTAATGATATTGATTTTATAGGGAAAAAGTTGATATAATGATAAGAATGAAACACGACATGCTCTAACAACTACTTTAGTTAATAAATCAAATTTGAATAAAAGAATGTTAAGTAAGATTAGTGAATTTATAAAAGTAAATCTTAAAACTTTGATAAGAGTGGAAAAGAGAAGAGAGTATTGAAAATGATCCAATTAACCAATGTTGGAGTTTTAGTGGTAGACCCCCAAGGTCTGGCATGAAATTAAATAATCAAATCAAATCTTTAATTGAAAAATATTGGCATGATAATTCAAGAGTGTCATCTAATACTAGAGATGTTTTAAAATTAAGAGTGAGATCAAAATCCCATGACCCTCATCCAAAACATCTATTAGATATGACTCAAACTATATTTTATAAGAAAAAATAGATGATTCAATCTTACCAAATATTAGCATAAGTCAAAGATCATTTAAAAAATTTAAACCTTGGTATGTGAAAATTAATAAACAAAATTTTTCTTGTTGTTGTAAAACTCATGTAAAATTTTCTTATTATTATGATACTTTTTTTATATATACATTATACTTTGCATACTAAAAAATTATGCAGGAATGTGGTATTAATATGCCACCAAAAACAATCAAGGAGTTTATAGTAGGTTTGTTTTATGAACCATCTAATGGACACTTATTTTATTTAAATGCATGTATTTTTGGATAATGCAATATATGTGGCAACCTTTCATTATTTCTAATAAGGTAAGCAATTTTTTTTAAAGGGCCTTGACCCTTTTACATCTCAAAAGATTTAGTAGTTAGAACAACATGACATGGAACAACAAAAATATGAAACAACAACACAAAACTACAATAGAGGCCAAGTAGGACATGCATCAAAGCTAGAACAAAGCTGCAAAACAGCAAACAACAATAGCCCAGTCACCCCAAGGTTGAAAAAACTAGACGGTCCTCAAACCTTTACAAGTAGAAGAAAGGGACCAAACAACAAAATAGGCCTACAGGGACCTAAACCACCAATATACTTAGAAACAGGCTTCACAACCAATATAATAGGCCATAGGCCACCCTTCTTTCTACTGAAATAGCAATCAAGCTATAAAATTAACAACCCATAACAACATCCACTCTAAGAGTGGCTAAGACAACCAAAACTTCCAAGCCTCCATAAAGCAACACCTTCCAAACAACAACACCTTTAAAGCAATAGCTCCAATAGAGACTATTTTCCATCACAAAAAGGGGGTTTGTGAGCACAACAAAAATCAAAGGAACAACATCCAGCTTGAAGTGCCACACCGCCCAACACACCAACTCAATCTGCACCTCAATAAGAGAGAGCTCCCCTCTATAGGAGAGGATGAAATGAGAAACCAAACTATGATAGCCA
Source organism: Sequoia sempervirens (assembly GCA_007258455.2). Taxonomy (NCBI): domain Eukaryota; kingdom Viridiplantae; phylum Streptophyta; class Pinopsida; order Cupressales; family Cupressaceae; genus Sequoia; species Sequoia sempervirens. Next base: position 24,840 of record VDFB02074166.1, on the reverse strand, counting down.
ACAATCTCCTGCCCAGATAGCTCCACCTCAAATAGAACCAGCAAAAAGAAAGGGGACAACCCATTGCAACTACAACAACCATCTCCACCTCAATGGGAGAGGGCTCCACCTCAATAGGAGCTATCTCCACCTCCATAGGAGACTGTCATGTCCCCTTCTCAGTGACATCTCTCAGAGGACAGGATTGGCCTATCACACGACCCTCGTAGGCTGATTGATTGGATAGAGGGTCACTTCAGAACTTGGCTCAGCTTCAGTTAGCAGAGATTGATTAGTGGTCTTTCATTCTGGTTCATTCGGAGGCTTTTTACAGAATTGCTATTTTTAGCAATTCCTGGCAGGCAGTGTGGGACCCCTGCTATTCTTAGCAGTATGGCTTTGGCGGCATCCGGAATCACTTCAGAGTTTGTCAGCATCAGACGGAACAGGAAACGGATAAGTAACGGGAGAAATATTAATATTTAATTACATTGATTAAATATTAATTAATTAATGATTATAATATAAAGTTATAATTTAAAATTATAACTTAAGTGATTTGTCTTGAGGGGTGCGCCCATCATCAGAAGGGGCCCATTTTGGCATTTAATTTATGATTTAAATATTTGACGGAGAACTATGGAGAAATAAAAGAATTAAAAGTCAAATATTAATTAAAACCCTATTCTTGAGGAAATCGCACTTTTCAGCATAAAGAGGATTTTGCCTTGGGTTTTGAGCCATTATGTGATTATTGGATTTTGAGAACTGATCAAATTGATCTGAGCACAGACTTTAGGGTTTGAACTCGACTTCCTTGGGGAACGAGCCATCTCCAGCGGAAAGCAATTCAGAGAGTGTGAAATATCACTTGATCTATTGCCAGCAGAGGTTTTCTCACACAGAGGAAATCATTGATCTTCAGAGTTATTCATCTACAGAGCTTCAGCATACTTTTACCCTTCAGAAGGCATCTATTTACCTAGGCGCACTTATTCTCCATCATTCTGAGTCATCACAGGAGGCCGTACAATTCTTATTTGCTGATGACAGCAGGCCGTACTTTGACTGTACCTAGGCCATACTTTCAAAAAGGCGTGTTTATTTCTTGAAGGAAATGCCTACCATCTGGGTTACCAGTTTTAACCTGTGTGGGCGCTTGGACACTGGGAGCCATTTGAGACTGTTGCAGAGAGGAGAAAGCAATATCTTGCAGTAGCCGTACCTTCTGTAGCAGATTACCAGCAAGCTGATTACCAAGTTTTTACACAATAAAAATTGTTATTCTTTAATGCATGCTTCCAGATCTTATTGTATTGTTGCCAGTTGATCAAATAAAAGCAACGCCTTCATTCTAGCTTGTAATTTCTACGCATATTGAAGATCTATCATTTTTATAGAATTTATTATTATTTTCTTGAAAAGCCATACTTTTCATTTATTGTCAAAAAAACTCAAAATTTGCAAAAACATCACAAAAACATCAAAACTTTCAAAAAAACTTCAGAAAGACAGACGGAGACAGAGAGGGGGAAACTAGGGTTTCTACAGTGGTATCAGAGCTAAATCCTGCCATCCTTAGGGTTTAGCCATCACATGCAGCCAGAGGAATTTGATACATACAGGTACTATACTCGCAGACGTGCTTTGATTGAAAGGCAACGCAGTTTGAGCAGCCAGTCAGGAAACATGGCTGACAGGAATGATAGGACTGAGAGAACAGATATACCGAGGACAGAGATCCCACAAAATAACCGAGATCAGGATGATGCAGAGGTCTTGCTTGCACTCAGAGATATACATGCAGGTCAGCGACAGCCGACTGAGGTATTGTAGCAGTTGACAGTGGCACTACAGAGGTTGGGTACTCCGAGGAGACCGTCACCACATCGTGACGATAACAGGAGTGAGGCAGGATCACAAAGAGCTCCTAGGACAGTGTCACGGATAGCAGATAGGCCTACTAGGCCTACGTTCACGAGACAGGAGCCCGATGAGGCTATACCAGATGAGGATCAGGAGGAGTTGTTCGCTGATTCACTTATGGCAGCGAACGAGGAATGGGAGTTGATACCTCCTGCAGTCAGAGAGAGGCTGTCTTTCGACCGTTTTGTCACTCAGAGACGAGAGCATCATAAAGGTCATCAGGATTGGAGACCCAGCTACCAGAACAACGATTTGAAACATGCAACAAACAGGCTGAATTTGGTGATGTTCGATGGTAGTGGGAAGATGACAGCCCAAGCTTGGATTAGCAAGCTTGATACATTCCTCACTTTGCGTCTGATGGCTGAGAGAGACGCTATTAGGTATGCTACACTGCACCTCGAGGGAGTAGCTTACGATTGGTGGCACCACGGCATGGTGACTTTACAGCACGACAGGATCACTACCTACCAGGAGTTCGTGGATAGATTGGTTGAGAGGTTTGACCGGAAGGATCCAGAAACCTACTTCAAAGACTTAGCACAGTTGAGGCAGAGTGGCAGTCTCGAGGCATATATCAGTGATTTTCAGAGGCTATCCGTCATGGTTCTGAGCATATCAGAGAGGCAGTTGGTAGTTCTTTTCATGGAGGGTTTGACCGAGCCACTGAGAGGCTGGATCAAAGCCTTTGATCCTCCATCATTACAGGAGGCAATGAAGAAATCACGTAGCATGGAGTTCGCAGCCCCGTCGAATAAATTCAACTCCAGAGGGTCTTCATCATTCCGAGACAATAAGGGCTTTAATAAAAATAAGGATAAATCTGATTATAACAAAGACAAATCAGATTATAAAAATGATTTGAAAGGAAAATCAGCGTTCCCACCTTTGGATTGTGAGGCCCTGAATGACCTTCGCAGGAAGAAGCTTTGCTTCTACTGCAAGGGACGATATGATGCCAGTCACGATTGTCCTTTAAGACCTAATGGCAAGGAAAATCGTGTGATGTGGGCATACTATGAGGACTCAGAATCAGAAAATTCCGATCAGCCAGAGCATTCAGATGATTCAGAGTCAGAGGCTCCAGAGCCTAGAGCAGAGACAGAGCCCGAGCTTCAGGTACAGGAGGCCCATTTGTCTAGCATCCAGCAGGAGGGTTCTTTCAGGCTTCGTGGTGTATTAGCAGGACAGAGGGTCATTACCCTATTGGATACAGGAGCCACGCATAACTTTATAGATGCTAGATTCGTTGAGAAATGAGGACTCATCACTGAGGATTTCGAGGGCATCAGAGTCAAAGTGGCAGATGGGTACACTTTGAGATGTGAGCGCATGATTAGAGATCTCCCTTTACGCTTGAACAACTATGAGTTCAAGGCAGATTATTATGTTGTTAATATGGGAGACATTGATTTAGTCTTGGGAATGAAGTGGTTACACTCATTGGAGGAGGTCACACTTCGTCTCAAGGACATGGAGATTCATTTTGAGGTCGACGGGAAGACACACATCCTTAAGGCAATACGGGACAGCGACCTTAAAACAATTTCCTTTCGCCAAATGGAGTGGCTCATGCGTCATGACATGGTAGCGTGGGCTGCCGAGTGTCATTTAGCACCTTTACAGGAGGGACAGCAAAAGACAGAATATCATCCGGACATTCAGTAGTTGAGAGTCAAGCATGACAAGGTGTTCAGTGATATTTCGCTAGGTAGACCTCCAGACAGAGGGATAGAGCACATCATTGAGCTCGAGGAGGGTGCGAAACCCGTTATGATAACTCCTTACAGGAATCCTAAAAGATTAAAGGATGAGATTGAGAAGACTATAAAGGAGTTACTTGCTATGGGTCACATTAGACCAAGCAAATCACCGTTCGCTTCTTCTGTTGTATTGGTGAAGAAGAAGGATGGAACATTGCGCATGTGCATTGATTATAGGGTCCTGAATAAGAGGACAATAAAGAACCGATACCCGATACCGAGGATTGATGAGCTTAATGATGAGCTCCATTGTGCCTGTTACTTCACAAAAATTGATTTACGGTCGGGTTATCATCAGATTAGAGTCCGTGAGCAGGACATAGAGAAGACAGCCTTCAGATGTCATTGTGGGCACTTCGAGTTCGTAGTGATGCCATTTGGGCTCACTAACACGCCAGCCACCTTTCAGTCTACGATGAACAAGGTTTTTCATGCATTGCTGAGGAGGTTTGTGTTGGTCTTTTTCGATGACATCCTGGTATACAGTCGGACTTGGCAGGAGCACTTGGCTCATTTAGAGACAGTGTTGAGCATCTTGGAGAGGGAGTCCTTGTACGCCAAGGAATCCAAGTGTGACTTGGGAATGACCGAATTGCTTTATCTTGGTCATATTATCAGTGCAGATGGAGTGCGCATGGATCCTGAAAAGATCCGCACCATTGTTGATTGGCCCACACCGGCAAACCTAACACAATTGAGAGGGTTTCTCAGTTTGTGTGGATTCTATCGTAGGTTCATGAATGGTTATTCACGACATGCAGCCCCGATGACAGATTTGATGAAAAAGGGGGCATTTGTTTGGACTTCCGAGGCACAGGAGTGTTTTGTGAAGTTCAAGGAGTTGATGACCACATGCCCTGTTTTGGCACTACCCGACTTTACGAAGCCGTTTGAGCTTCAATGTGATGCATCAGGTGAGGGCATTGGTGCGGTGCTTATGCAGGACAAGCACCCGATAGTATATGAGAGCCGCAAGCTCAGAGGACCCAAGAGATTATATAGCATATATGATAAGGAGATGCTCGCGATTATGCATGCCTTAGCAAAATTCAGGCAGTATCTTGTTGGCAGCAAATTTTGCATTAAGACAGATCATAACAGTCTGAGACACTTTTTAGGGCAGCGAGATCTCAATGACAAATAGTAGAAGTGGGTCAATAAGCTGTAGGCTTATGACTTTGATATTTCATATATCAAAGGGACACAGAACGTAGTGGCAGATGCACTTTCACGGAGACCGTACTTGAGCACTATGGTTCAGATTTCGGAGGATTGGAGGCATATGATAGTGGCAGAGTATGCCAAGGATAGTTGGGCCTCTAGTATTGTTGAGGGATCAGCAGTTGATACCAGGTACACACTTGTGAATGACTTGATCATTTACAAGCACAGGATATTTCTGACTCCCGGTTCAGAAGTGAAGAACATAGTTATGCGAGCCTTTCATGACATCCCTATAGCAGGACATCCCGGATACTTCAAAACTTACAGGCAGATACGGGAGAGGTTCACATGGAAAGGACTCAAGAGAGATGTTCTTCAGTATGTGCGTGAGTGCCCTGTTTGTCAGCAGAACAAGCAGGAGAACACTCACCCGGCAGGTTTACTACAGCCACTTCCGATTCCTGACAGGAAGTGGGAATGCCTGTCGATGGACTTTATCATTGCTTGCTCTAAAAGCCCAAGGGGCTGATTTCGTATATCACCTGCTTGCCTTAAAGCCTGCCAAGGGCGATTGCATATATATGTGGTTGTAACGGGCTTACTCTAAGTATGCCCACTTCTTCCCGATCACCACGACTCACACAGCTACACAGGTGGCAGAGGTGTTCTTTCGAGAGATATTCAGACTTCATGGGTTGCCTCGGAGCATCGTCAGTGATAGAGATAGCCTGCCTCGAAAGTAACTTCTGGCAGGAGGTCTTCAGGCTTTGCAGGACCGAGCTTACACCGAGCACCAGTTACCATCCACAGACAGATGGGCAGACGGAGATAGTGAATAAGTGGGTGGAAGGATATCTCAGGAATTATATTGCAGGGCAGCAGAAGGCGTGGGTCAAATGGATACATTTGTGTGAGTATTGCTATAACTCGACATTCCATATGACCATTCAGATGTCACCTCATGTATGCTATACTCAGGTATGAGTAGCTCGAAGTTTCCTAGGATTTGCTATCGAAATGCATAGCAGAGTGCCGAGTGTAGGGAGGATGGTTATGTGAGAGTCGATACTATGAGGGCTCTCAAGGAGAATATTGCAAAGGCACAAAATCAGCAGAAGCAGTATGCAGATCAGAAGAGGACGGAGAGGCATTTCGAGGTTGGTGACATGGTTTACCTCATGTTGCAGCCCTACCGTCAGTCCACTCTTAGGAAGAGTGGGTTAGAGAAGCTCAAGCCACGTTATTACGGTCCTTTCAGGATCCTGAGGAGAGTTGGCGAGGTGGCTTACGAGCTTGAGGTTCCAGCAGAGAGCATGGTACACAACGTATTTCATGTATCACACCTCAAGAAGGCGTTGGGTCATCGTGTGGTACCGTCTACAGTCTTACCCCCCTTAGATGATGAGGAAAAGTTGATCTTAGTACCTGAGTCCATCCTGGAGTACAGGGAGAGATAGTTGCGTCAGAGGACTATTAGGGAATATCTGGTAAAATGGAGAGATTTTCCGGTTGAGGATGCGACATGGGAGAGCGAGGAGATTCTGCAGCATCCGGCATTGAGATTGCTTGAGGACAAGCAATTTCAGGAGGGGCGGACTGTCATGTGTCCCCTTCTCGCTGATACATCTCTCGTGAGGATGTGATTGGCCTATCACACTAATTCCCTCAGAGGGTCGATTGATTGATAGAGGGTCATTGAACTTGGTCGCCACCTTCGCTAGCAGAGATTGATCGGTTGGTCTTTCGCTCTGCCTATTCGGAGGCTTTTGCACTATATTTTGTGCTTCCGGCAGTAAGCAGGGGACCCCTGCTATTCTTAGCAGTATGGCTTTGGCGGCATCCGGAATCACTTCAGAGTTTGTCAGCATCAGACGGAACAAGAAACGGATAAGTAACGGGAGAAATATTAATATTTAATTACATTGATTAAATATTAATTAATTAATGATTATAATATAAAGTTATAATTTAAAATTATAACTTAAGTGATTTGTCTTGAGGGGTGTGCCCATCATCAGAAGGGGCCCATTTTGGCATTTAATTTATGATTTAAATATTTGACGGAGAACTATGGAGAAATAAAAGAATTAAAAGTCAAATATTAATTAAAACCCTATTCTTGAGGAAATCGCACTTTTCAGCATAAAGAGGATTTTGCCTTGGGTTTTGAGCCATTATGTGATTATTGGATTTTGAGAACTGATCAAATTGATCTGAGCACAGACTTTAGGGTTTGAACTCGACTTCCTTGGGGAACGAGCCATCTCCAGCGGAAAGCAATTTAGAGAGTGTGAAATATCACTTGATCTATTGCCAGCAGAGGTTTTCTCACACAGAGGAAATCATTGATCTTCAGAGTTATTCATCTACAGAGCTTCAGCATACTTTTACCCTTCAGAAGGCATCTATTTACCTGGGCGCACTTATTCTCCATCATTCTGAGTCATCACAGGAGGCCATACAATTCTTATTTGCTGATGACAGCAGGCCGTACTTTGATTGTACCTGGGCCGTACTTTCAAAAAGGCGTGTTTATTTCTTGAAGGAAACGCCTACCATCTGGGTTACCAGTTTTAACCTATGTGGGCGCTTGGACAATGGGAGCCATTTGAGACTGTTGCAAAGAGGAGAAAGCAATATCTTACAGCAGTCGTACCTTCTGTAGCAGATTACCAGCAAGCTGATTACCAGGTTTTTACACAATAAAAATTGTTATTCTTTAATGCATGCTTCCAGATCTTATTGTATTGTTTCCAGTTGATCAAATAAAAGCAACGCCTTCATTCTAGCTTGTAATTTCTACGCATATTGAAGATCTATCATTTTTATAGAATTTATTATTATTTTCTTGAAAAGCCGTACTTTTCATTTATTGTCAAAAAAACTCAAAATTTGCAAAAACATCACAAAAACATCAAAACTTTCAAAAAAACTTCAGAAAGACAGACGGAGACAGAGAGGGGGAAACTAGGGTTTCTACAGAGACCCCAACTATAGCACCCAGTAGGAAGCCAAAACTTTGATAGAATGAAAACCCACCTCATCCCAAGCAACATGATCAATAGGTACCATAAGAAAGCAATAAGAAGCAACACAACTAGAAAAAAATCTTGAGCTAAAGCACCCTCCAAAAGGAAATCACACATCAAAAATAGCAGAACCACTAAGATGGACTTTGAATAAAGCCTCATCAGAATCATAAAGTGCAAAATCTATGGATCCACAACCACTGCAGAAAGTATCTTCCATGAAAAAACCATTCTTAAAGGAAAAAACTTCAAAGAAAGCAAGAATCCTTCAATAGAACCTAAGCATCAAAGGCAAAAAGGCAAGAGGACAAAGAGACTAATAGCAAACCTTTGAAACAAACATGTCAAAGACCAACAATAGAATAACCAAAGTAATAATGAATCCCATGAAGTCGAGCATATAAGATGCAACAATCCACAACCAAATAGGGTTGGGACACCACAACCATCAAAGGATCTTTCTAAAAGAGACCAAACACCCCATACAACAAGGAAAGGAGGATCTACATGAGGGAAACATAGAAATAGGGCACAACCATCCAGACAAAAGAAGAGGGAAAAGATTTGGCCTGAGAGAGCAGAACAAGCCCCTTAACTCTAACCAAGAAGAGTAGAGCCCCCAAAGACTACAAACCACCACTTTTCCAATTTCCCCACCACTATGGAGGACAAAAAATAGGGGTTGCAGCACCAAATAGGAGCACTCCCACCCAATCAAGGAGAAATACCAAGCAAAACCACTCACAGGGAAGAGGAAACCCACAAACAAAATAGAGTCTAGCAAGAGAAGAAGCCACTACCTCAGGGACAACCACTCAACCAAAGAAAAAAGCACCACAAAGGCACACACCAAACCTAAAGCAATAGCTCAACAGAACAACACCCCGAGTCCAAAGCAAAGAGCGGGCCAAACGAGAGGCAAAACATTGGTGAAACCTAAGATGACCCCCTACCAAAGCAAAGAGGCAATAGGGAAGAAACAAGACCAACAACATCCTTTAGGAAGAAGAGGAAAAATGCCAAGAGGCCAAGAAACTCAATCCCAAACAAAATCAACCATCCCCACAAAGAGAACCAAGTAGAAAATGAGAAGTGCATCACCCAACAAAAAGGGAAGTGATAGGCACACAAGAGCATCATTATTGTCAAGATCATCTTCACCAGTAGCAGACTCCTTGCCAATGTCCAAAAACATAGAGGAATTCAAATTTCTCCTATTCTCACCCAAACTCACACTCGCCATTCGACAACCTTTCATTGTTAAGAGAATGTATGCATGTAATTAGTTTACATGATTTTGGACAACAATTAGGGGATGTTAAAAGATAAAAATGTTGAAAATTCTTTAAAGAATGGGAAATTTGGAAAACATTGTGAGTTAATCATAGAAAAAAATTGGTGGGCATGCATTCATTAGAGAATTTAAAGATAATATTGTACCCAAATATGTGAAATACTCTCAATATGCTTGATGGCTTGATGGTCAATTTCGTACATGTAAAATACATTTCCAATTGGAACTATATTATCAGTTGTATTTGTAGAAAACTATACTCTTTCCCCACAAGTGGAAATTCAATATTGATATTGTAATTAAGTGCAGGTGGCCATGTTCATATTGTATATAGACATGTAGATGATAGTATGGAAGATAATAGAAGTTTCTTGAGGGAGTACCATTTCTATTTGAGTGATAATCATTTTCACTAATCAAATTTTGATCAATATTGTTTCAATATTTTTTATAAAAAATTAAAAGAAAGAGAAATTAAAAAAATGAGAGAAAATCACATATGGTAAGATAATTGTACGAGAAAATTCAAGAATGCTAAAATATTTTATTAGTTATGTAGAGATCGCAAAAAAAAATATCCAACACATGTCGAGTTTTATTGAAGCTAGATACATGGTAAAGAATCTAACATGATAGAGTTAGAGCATGTGTGAAAATAGATCTTTCTAGAGAGCAACTAAACTTCAAGGATATACAAACTGTAGAGAGATAAATGCAATTCTAGATTGGTTTAATACAAAATTATGTACAAGATCAAGTGAGAGCTCAATAATCCATCGATTCTTTTCGTTAGTTAAAGAAGAGAATATTCTTACTTGAAATTATTATGAGATAATTAGTTCCAAGGTCAACAAAATTGTATTTGTTTAAGAGTTCAAATGTAAACATGTGGACAATATGGACAAGGTAGATTACATGTTTTTATCAATTTTGCATTGCAAGTGATTATGAAGCATGTGAAAATAAAAAATGGGTTGAAGAATAGAAACAAAGAGCCTTACCACCTACACCAACACATGATTAACATGAAACAACAAGTAAAGAAGACAATCAAGTACCTACATTAAATAATTATGATCATGTTTTGGACCTTGTACAAGAAGGTATTTTAATTTAATTAATTTTTTTATTATATTATTTTTTGATATATAATTTTATATGTATGCTTGTTTATATGTTAGTTATATTTCACATTTACTGAATTAAATTTTTTTTTGTAGGACATGTGTATGTTTTTGTTGCACCTGAGGGGAATGAAGAAGATACAAAGTATTTTTTGGCTCGGTGTGTTGACAAAAAAACATAAGTTGGTACATCTTAGAATGTATGGTGATAACTATGAGTATCCAACTAGTTTTTTTAGTTGTTTTTGGCACCTAGCTACAAAAATATCTAATAATAAAGAATGGATTTTTTTGCATTTGAAGATTATGAAAGACAATTGTATATTCTTAATTGGTAGTCTATATATTGAAACATAGAAAAAATAGGTTCACCAAATAGGAACAAAGGAAAATGGGGTTTGATGGACCTATCTTCCTTATTTCATTAAGAAATTAAATCCACACCATGAAAGGATTATCATCCTTGAGGTGAGTCAAGTCAAAGTGTGAATCTATAAATTTCCTTTTTTTGCAAGGACGGAGGTCCTGATTAAATAACACTTTGGGGAGAAAGATTTAAAATAGAAAATTAACTCCAAAATGCAACCTATAACTTTGATCTTGATGATTAAGCTCAATAATGATGGAAAAAAAAATCAAAATGTAGATCTGAGAAAGGGAAAATGATGTATACCAATCACCAAAAGTGATTTTTTGAAGCTAACTGAGGACTCCTATGATGAATGGGTGTTGTATAGGGCTTTATAAAAATGGTTTTTGGGTTCTCTTCTCTTGTTTCTGCACTCCCATATTCTTAGTTTTCATACTCAGACAATTAGAAATAAAACTTTTAGGTGAGTTTCCATCAAATTGCAAGAATGGTGACGACAAATGCAACTTTGACAACCTTTTCAATTTTTCTCTTCAAGAGATCTTCCACCTAAATCTACAAACACAAATCAAGAGGGAAAAATGTTTTGTTGTTGGTGAATGGGGGTTTGCCTTGGTGAAACCCCATTTTGGCAATTAAACCTTGAAATGAAACAATGAAATAGGAAAGAATGATGAATGAACAAAGCAATGTCACAAATTACCAAACCCTTGAATGAGCCTTGGAATGTAGATCTACAACTAGCATGAAATGGCATCAATGGATGTGGATCTTGATCTTGAAACTTGACTTGAAGCAATGCCTTTGAATGCTTGAATGGATCTTGAACACTACATCAACATATTAGCTCAAATAACATGCATGATGCAAGAAGACTTTGACATTATAATAGGATCTTGATTGCTGCAATAATTATTCACTAAATATGCTCTTGAATGCCTTCAAATGCTCTTGAAATCTCACTTTGCAATTGAATACTTGAAAACTTAGATGAATTTGCTAGCTTGAAAACCTTAGATGAAACTATAGACACTGAAAAATGTCCTAAATGATATCGTACACTCAAAACAGGTTTACTAACATTAAAGTAAGTAAATTTCAAACTTAAATAAATTTTGAAAACACACACCAGAAATGGCTCATGCATAATATTCGATGATGAAGGAGCACTCATCACACCTTGTGGTTGGTAAATAATGGATATCACATGACCTCCCTACATCTACAATATTGTTTCACACATATATAGTAAATTAAATTATATGGAGATAAATTAAAATATATAAATAATAAATTAAATGATCCAGGTTTAAATTAAAACTATCTATACATATGTAGTTTTCTAGGGTCAATATATATTGGTTTACCTGAGGTAAGGTGTGTTGACTTGTATAGTTGTCAATGTAAAATAAAGATGGTCTAATTGAGACGATTTGCTAAAGTCAAGCATCTGTACCAAACACTTCTAATTATTATGTGTGTGTTTGTGTGTCTATGTGTGTGTTTCTATGTGTGTATGTTATTAAACATGAATTTTGATTCATGTACATGTTACACATTTCAAACAAATTAAAATGTGGAAATTTGTACCTATGTAGGATGATCATCAAAATATAGTAAATCCACATATGATCCCACCTCTAGAATGTAGGTGCAGAGCGAGTTTATCAAAGTGGTTTACAATTTTTGGCCAAACTGGACACTGAAATTATTATTTTTAACTAAATCTTCACATTTGGGCACCTATAGCAGCTAAAATGTGAGGAATTTGAAAATGGTGCAAACTAGAGTCTCATCAAATTTTGTCTATAGAATCTAAAAATATTTTTTTCAAAATTTTTGGAATCAAATTTCACTTCTTTTTCCATCTCCCATGAAAATTGATTTTTTTTAGAAAACAACATTTTTAAAAAGTGACGCACACCGTATAACGCATAAATTTTTTTCCATGAAGCATAAAATTCTAATTCTTTCAAATTTAGATTTTTAACTCTGATATCTAGTGCTTCCACTTGGTTAGATAGTTTTTATTGAATATTTTTCCTTAATCAAGTTTCAAAGTCAAACAAATTACAATTCATACAAACCGTATAACATGTAACTTTTTTGTATATTTCAAAATTTTATTTTATTTTATTTGTTGGATCAAGGACTTCAATATCTGGTGCACTCATTTTTATTTTATTTTTTTGATAATCTTCTATTTTTCCAAATGTGAAGAACAAATAAATTCATTTTCAATGAAAAACCTATGTTTAATAAAACTTAAAAAACAAATACATAACAAAACCAAAACTTATTAAAATTATATTCATTGGATAGCTTGTTCTGAGGAATACCATAATCATTTGAAATAGATTTTAAATGAATTCATTTGGTCCCCCAAAAGCTAAATCAAAAGTGATTTTTTATCAGCATTTTGATAGGTGTAAAGGAGACGCATTTATAGGTATGGTTTAAAACTAGCGAGGTTCTATCCAAGGGGGTTTGATCTAAGGTGATTTGATCAAACCCTCTTCAATTGGAATCCTTAAAATAGAATACTAGGAGATGGAAGAGAAAAAATGAGTCGAATTGGAGCACATCAATTAGGATCAACACATGTTCCTTCTCTGTATTGTTGTATGCCACCACCAACTCCCTAGAATGATATCATATCAAAATAATTAAGTTTTAAACCCATCTCAAACTCTACCCATAATTTTCTCAAAAAATATAAGGGCATGTCACAATTAGCGTGTGGTGGATGATCAAAGACCATCCACCATCACTCCCAAAAATGTGTGGCAATATGAAGATTCCTACATCATCCAATTGATTTTTTGTTTTTGTTTTGAGGTATTGGTTGATTGGTTGTAGGGTCAATGAAATATGGGGATATTGTTTGTTGGGTAATATGGAGATCTAGAATATCTCTATATGAGAGTCCATCTATATAAAATTTCCTACTATCCTCCCTCCAATGGTGAAAACAATCTAAATCTTCATCAATGGATCAAACTAAGTCAAAAAAAATTGCATCGAAGATGTAAACCATGCTAGGTTGGGGAGCATATGAGGCTAATTTTTTATCAAATTATTTTTTCTTGAATAATGTTTAAATTTTCATTGATGTTTGCTCACAATTGAGCCTCATCAATTGGAGGGGGTGGGGGTTAGAAGGTGGGGGATTTTGAGGTGGAGAGTGTGGAGGTAAGGGGTTTGGAGGTTGAGGTTTATGCAAAATATCATCTATCAAAAATTCATTAACTGATGGTATTCACTCTATTGGGCCACAACATATTAAACAATTAGAAGAAAAATATCAACAAACTAATTACATAACACAAAGCATTTAATGCATTAAATTTTTAAATAAAATATTTAAAATAAATCAATACTTGTTGAAGAGATCATTAAGTAATGTACAATTTGTTAAAGATCACATCATACACACATTTAAAATACATCATTTAGACACATTCAAATAACATGAATTTGGACTAATTTATAAACTTTTTTGTATATTGAAATTAAACATATAAAATTAGGCCATGTGACATAAAGTTGAATTCATGTTTTAAGTAAATATTATAATTGAATATCATATTAAATAACCACCTAAGATATAATTGATGCCAACCGATCTCTCCTACAATTTACTAGGCTTAGCTCATACATGTTGAACTAGATTGTCTATAGTATATATATGCCAATAGAATTATTATCATCTATTCTAAGGGAATATTATTTGTAAACCCTAAGACTTCATTATTTATAATCACACTAAAATCCCAGAAAAAACCCTTTAACTTTGCTTAAATAATGCACCCAAATTTATGCATTTTTGTTATGTTTTAATAATGACTAAGTGGTATTGAACATTGTCTTCAAATTATGTCAAATTCTTTTCATTATATAATTTACTTGAGTAAAATTTTGACCAACATAAAACATCTTTTAAGCGGCGAGTTTATTTAATCGATCTTATTTTTAAATGAACCATCAAACTAATCTATTTCTATAGAGGTGAATTTAAATTTCCTTAGGTTGGTATCCTTTTTACATGATGAATGTTGTAGTGACATAAGGAAAGTAGAGTTCTTACACATGATTATGAGCTGATGAAGAAAAAATAGGTGAAAATATATTATGACTTGATATTATCTTATGATATAGCATAAAGTACAAATTGACATTGATGTCTAATTTGAATTAAATATATATGAATACAACTAAGGGAAATGTATAGTTAGTCTAGAGTAAAAAAATAAATTAACTAAGTTGCAATGTGAAGAAATTTAAATTGAGAATAATAATAATAGTTGTGAAAATTAATTTAGAACTAATAATGTTCACATAAAAATTGATAATATATGTAATCATAACTAGGAGGTCATATAAAATTGTGATATATTAGAATATTAACATTTACAATGAATTTACAAGTTCAAATTGGTAATGAAAGTCATAATCAAATGTCTATATGTTAGTTAGAAGGATGTACCTACTAATAATAAATTGGTTGCAAGATAAGGAATTGAGGTAATGGGCATGATGTGACTCCACATATCTATCCATATATCTCATTTTAACTAGGATGAAGTAGACTTATTAAGTTACACTTTAGAAACCACTTGCCACTTTAAATAAGAAATCATTGATGCATATATCAATTATGTAACACCACATAATGAAATCATTGATATATGCATGACTATAAGCTAAAAATAATTGTTGATGGTATATGAATAATATTTTAACAATGAAAAGAACACAAGTGGGGATCTACAAAGTGAGAAATAAATTTAAGGGTCAAACATCTAAATAAGAAACAAAATGCACATGGAGCAATGAGATCTGGAAATGATGGGGAAAATACATGGAAATAAACCAAATTAATTTAGTTATCTAAAGTGGGATGATGAATCAATGAATATAGGTAGATCCTAAATTACTATATGAGCTAATATATGAGACATTGTGACATATAAATAGATGATAAATGTGAGTGAGATAGATCAAAGGGTGAAAATGGAATTCAATGTGATAGAAATGTTTAATTATTTGGTACTGCATATGATAAATATCTTATATCTAAAATAAGGAATTAGAGTAAGGATAAGAAAACCTTAGACAAATGTGATCTATTTTTTTAATGAAAATTTTGATTTAAACTTAATTCTATGTTGACTATGATTCCTAGAGGAGACACATGCTAAATGTTGATTGTCAAATTGTTCTATCTGATGCTAATTGTGATTGATGTGAGTTGACTTTGATGCCAACTGACGATATCCTAAATACACAACTCAAAATTTAATATTTGAAATTTTTGACACACAGGATGACGAGTAGTGGGCATATCTTAAGATTGTTGAGTGTGAAGTTAAGAAATTTAAAATATACTCTAAATTGTAAGCATTATCCAATCCAACAAGAACAAGTTATTTAAGACTAGACCAAAAATGATATAAAATAGATAATTTAACATATAGAAATGAGACTTATCTTTCTAAATGTGTCAAAAAAAATAAAATGTAAAATAAATACTAAAATCATAGATTAGAAACATTCATAGAGCTCTTAAAACTATAAGGACAAATATTTAATATTCTAAATTGCTATCTATAAAGCGTGTTGAATGGATATTCTTGTCCCTTCATTATAGGGCCTCCCACAGTCATTACATTCAAATTGACAAAATTAGCAACACAGCTTCCTATCACGAGAATCTTTGGTGAATTTTTTGTTGCTTCGACTTGTATTCCCAGGGATGAAAACAGATTTTATATTGTGCTTTATAAGAAGTCTCTGAAGGACATGTTTTCATGGAAGCTAGAAAAGCTTTCGAAGATCAACTCTCGTGACTTTGAGTTGAATTCAAGAAGCATTCTTGTTTTTCTTGAATATATCAAAATCTGATTCATGCCATACCCATTTATTCTATAAGCATGTATCAAATAGTGATTTCCCCCTTGAATGAACATGGCATCACAGAAACTGAAAGAGATTTCCGATATTTTTATTTCGTCAACTTATCATCAACAGCATTTAAATAATATTTTTTTACTATAATAAATTTTCCTCCTTTCTGGCGTATAATACTTAGATCCTAAAGCTGCATGTTCATCGAAATATATGCTGTTCTGCATCTTCAAGGAAGCCTCCTCACAACTAAAATACTACTTATCTACCTGCCAATACCTTTCCTTCAGTATTTTTTTTTCTCATAATTTAGTCTTATCTCTTGTTTTTATTCTAACAGGGCTGCTCCAATATGTTGTTTATACACAACATGTTACTTTGTAGTGTGTACTGGAAAACTGAATTTAAAAAGCAAAACAGCAACATTCTGGAAATATAATTTGCTAAGGAGTGAAAGTTATATTTTATCAGCTCTGGACAAAGCCAAATAACTGGAATGATTACTATTGCCTCTTTACAATAAATAAATAAATAAAAATCAATTACAATTTGCCTCTTCACAAGTTTTTTTTGAAAAACAACACTTATGGCAATTATTATTGGCATGTTTACCATTAAAAGAATCATTTACAGCACTTATTATTTGCTTCATTACAGAGAAGAAAACATACACATGGGACAGGTAGAAAGGAAGCATAGCGTGAGCTGTTAATACTTTCAAATGATTAAAAGAATGGAAGAAATAATACGTATAGCGTTGTAAGCATTATAGAGTTCCAAGGCAAGTTGCAATAGAAAAATTGCTTGATTTGGTAGGAATGGAGGAGCACATTTACATGGCGCAACAGTGAAAAATTTTAAGTCAGTGATGACTGATTCGTCAGACTTGGCTGTTATGAGTTGTACGTCAGACGAACGATAATGCAGGGATTAGCTGAATTTATTTACTTAATTTCACTAGTTTACGAACAATTTGGAGATCGATCCGACAAGAGTGTAAGAGGTTTGATGGGTTGTGCAGATATTGTTGTTTGTTGACGATAGCCTTCCGTCATATTCACACTACATTTAGAGACTTAATCTGCACTCAAATTTGAAAGCCTCTGATCCAATTTTTTAATGGCCAACGTCACGCTATTTAAGCTGCGATGTAAGCAATGTCAGAGGCTACTGTGTGTACCGTTGGGCACTATGCAATTCGAATCTACGTGAGGGAGAAGATTCTTCTTGTTAAGAGATATAATGAGGAACATGAGTCGGTGTGAGTAAAGTTTAGCTTTAAAAGAGAAGTAACAAGAAACAATAAAAACGGGTTTAATATACGATCATTCGGCATACTTGAATGTCTTGCACAGTTACAGGTTTTATGGCAGACAATAGTACTAAACAAATTAATATTGCAGACATTCAATACTGTTTTTCTCTTTTCAATAAAGATATAAAAATTGCTTGGATGTCAAGACTCATTCAACCTTCCATGTTTTGCGGATGCTTAAATATCGTGCCCTCCCAATGATGGCCGAATAGCACAATAATTAAGTTGTTTAAGACTGTCAAATTAAAAAAATGGCAATCCAGTACTCACTTTTAAGAAAAAAATTAAATGAATACGAATGAGAAAAATGCTGAGGTACATGAATAGCACTACAAAAATGTCTGCAGCGACGACGGACGAAACCTAACATTTAGAATAAGATACTAACCGGCCATTCTAGTGCTTTCGGAGTAACCGTTCAAAAGCATCCCAATGATCATTCTGGGCCCCTTTAGAAAAGAAAGTAACCATTTTTATTCTACTGAATGAAACACAGTGGAGTTCTACGGACCAGAAGTTAATATTATTATAAAACAAGGCACTGATCCAGAAAACATGCAACGAAATACATTTTGTAAAGCCTTTGGATTGATATGAGTGCAGGAGATAAAATAAAAACATAGATTCAAATTTCAAGCTCTCTTTGAAAAAAAAATTCTACAATACAGAAACTCCGTATAGAAGCTATACGAACATAATATTTGTCTAAGACAGTTATTTTGAGTATTTCGAAAACAATTACCAGATTAAGAAAAATACAGTTCCCAAGTAGACTGACTGACTGAGGGCTAGCTTTAGGAACAAAGTGAAATTATGGTTCCTAATAAAATACAGTGACAAGTTAAACCACTCACGTATAGAAACAAATCAGAGAAACAGTCATGAATGACGCGGCCATTACCACAGCACAAGCTACACCAGAGGCTCTCGGAAGCACACTTGAAAGCTCTTCAATCTTCATCTATTCACACAAGAAGTTATTCATTCCCCCCTCCCATTAGAAATAAAAGAATTATCCACGACGTACACACTTGCTCTGTTCAGCAACAAACTCTAATCTTTGGCCACTTTAGCCAACAAATAATAAATCTTAAAACCTAGAAACTCAAACACGGACGATCCGGACCTGTGAAGACGTTTTTACTGAAAAGAAAGAGAATACAATAGCGCTGCTACACACAGGAAAGGACTTACAGATCGAATATGAACGGACTCAACTGTTACCGCAACGTCTAAAACGGATGGTTGCTGTCGGCATTGGATCCTACTCCACGCAGACCTGATGTTGCGACTTTTGTTTTGGCTGGAAATCGATAGAAAATTACAGTAGTGTGCATGTCAATTTTATAATAATCATATCCAAAACAGAAAACTAGGGTTGCACCAATCTGCAACTCCATTAAATTAAAATTACAGCTTTGGAACGAAATTCTTATTGGGAATTAGCGGCCTGGTGGTCAGCTTCTCCTGATCTGCCCTCTTCCCCTTGCTGATGATTCTGCTGTTGTTCTGAACTCATTTTACTGTACGCATTGAGAGCAGCGAGCATTCCCAGATGGCTTTCGTTTGGGTTAACCCCGAGGCCCTGCCCAGGGTTCGATCCCTGCTGTTGCTGCAACAGCATCGAAGGCAAAACAGGAAAGCGCGAGGAGCCACCTCCTCCTGAACCTGAAACAGCAGCTGTTGCATCTTGTGTGCTCATCAGATTCATTCTAGGAATAAACGGCAGCGGCAGTGCGGAAAGATTGGAAAGATTACTGTTGTTAGTGGTGTTGTTGTTACTGTTGCTGGTGGATCTGGCGAGGTTCGAACCGGGGCCGCCGATGTGAATTGAGGTCCCAGTAGGCATACAGTACATGGAGGCTCCGCCCGTGGTAGGGAATGGCCAGATAGGCTCAGATTGCGGGCCGGCCGCCATGAGGTGCGAATTTGCACCTGCGCTCACGGGCTGCAGCATCCAAAACCCCCCTGGCGGCATGTGACCGTGAGCGTGATGTCCGACGCTGCTTGGCATTCCCGCAGGTGCCACGGCCCACATGGCCGCCGCCGGCATTACGCGCTTTGCCGCGTCCGCATGGGGGCTGTCGTCTTCCTTAAACAGATCTTCTCGAAACCTCTTCCTCAAATTCACTTCCTCCGAATCGTGAGTCGCTGCTCTAAGCGATCCTTCGCCCATGTCGCTGATTAGATTTCCACTGTCCTGATGAGGATGATGATGGTGATGATGAAATCCGGCTCCCATTAATGACATGTCGCTGTGGGCGTGCGGAGCCTTCGTATCCTCCTCCGCGCGTTCCCACTCGTTCCGCATTCGATACTGATGCTCGAGACGTGCAAGGCCCGAATCCCGCCCAACCCCAAAAAACGACGTCTGCTGTTGCTGGTGCTGCTGCTTCAGCGGAGCAGAAATGCTGGACCCAGACCCCCTCATGGAAACATTGAGACTGGAGAAATTCGCCGGAATAGTTCCTGTTCCTGTTGCAGCAATAATCGAGGGCTCCGCCTGCTGCAGAAGCCATTCTATCGTCTCCCCATCGGACTTATGCCCCAGCTCGCGTGTAAGCTGGAAAACCCTAGCCGCGCAAGTCGCAGGCATCCGAATCCTCCTCCCTCGTCCGTCCACTTTCGTATGCCGATCCTTTGTGGACGACCGCTTTGCCAGCGGCTTCTTGTTAGGATCCACAATACTCCCACTCCCACTCGCGCCCTCCACTGCATTCGAACCCGCGACGTTGCTGCTATTATTGCCCGCCTCCGCCGCGGCTCCCATCGCTGTGGCTGCGCTGCTCATGGCCATGGCCTGTGAAATCGAACCTGAATCGAGACTCGAACCCTGAACATATCCTATCATTTCACCCCCTGCCGCCCGGGCCTCATAGCCTTCACAGCCTTCCAATATCCACGTGCGGGGCACTTTCGAGCTTCAAAGCCTTCCCACTCTGATTACAACAGTAAACATACATACAATACACAGAAAACCAGATATACTTACACACGATTAAAGCAGCAGCGACAGCAGTAGCAGAAGCAGAAGCAGTAGCAGTAGCAGTAGTAGCATCATCAGCGATTCAGCAGCAGCAGCAGCATCTCATCAGATTCTCATAGACTAGACTAGAGCCGTTCGTGGGGGCCTTGGATATGCAGCCACTGTACACCTCTACCTTTCCCTTGAAGCTTTCTCTTACTGTCTTACGGGCCAAGAGATTAGATGTTTTTTTGGTTCTTGTGTTGGCTTCTACCGAATTCTGGTATGTTTATAGTATATATCTACAAAACGGCCCATAATCATTGTGGCTCAATGACATCCATCTAGGAGAATGGGAGTACATATCTTGAGAAGCATGATAGCGTAAGGGCGGCCCGAACATCTAGGTCTTAAGAGTCTTCTTAAGATAGCTACGCAGGGCTCTTATCATATACGGTCACATGGGGGTATCACTCTGCCGCTAATCTGTTGCTTCATCTTCTTATATGATAAACTGCATTTCTAAATAAAAAAGCGGCCAGACCACAAGTCCAATCAATCTTCTAATGTTTTTGTTTGTTATTATCTCTCATTTGCACATTGGCTTTTTATTAAAGAATGCATGTCTTGCTATAACACCTCATTTATGAGGTGGGCTGGGTTTAAAAAACAATGAAGATTTTGTTTATGTTAAGCTATAAAAACAATAAAGATTAATTTGTTTATTTTAAGCTGTAGATGTATGTTATATAAGAAAATAAGGCATGAAGTTGGGCTGTGCCATATTTGTCCAAAATAATAAATATTTAAAAACATTGAGCAATGTATTTTTAAATTTTAATTATTTATTATTTTGATTAAATTTATATGTAGATAATTATAAATATTGGTTGTAATTTTGTAGGTTTTTTATAAGTTATGAATTTGGTGTAATTTTTTTAAAATTATTTGTTTTTAATGAATTTTTTGTATAATTGTTGTTTAAAGTATATTTTAAGACTTTTATCAAACAAATATTAATAATTTTTTTATGAAATTAATATTTTTTGTTAATCTTTAATGTGACAAAAAAAATTATGTCATATTTTAGCATTAGTCTATAATTTATGTAAAAATAATAAAACTATTTAGCAATATATTAAAATTTGTGAGTTAGCGATGAAAAGAACCACTAGATGGAACAATGGTGTCGTTCTTGAAAATTTTGAAACTACAACTTGAAAGAATAAATTTGTTTGTCTAGATGATCAACCTATAAGTGTTTCAATTGGAGCAATTAGGAAGGAAAATATAGCCAACAAAGGAGTTGGTGAGTTGTGACAAGTCTTGGGCCAAAGGCAAGGTAATTAATTAGGGATGCCACCACAAAGGAGAATAAATGTCATTTATTTTCACTTATCATGATTTTCCACTCTTTATTAAGAAAGTAACATTTTAGGCTCAACACACAAATATGGCATTCTAGTTAGTGTGGATTCAACTAGATAAGTCCCTCATTGAGTTCTAGACATCCCTTTATGGACATCACCAAGATGGGGATTGGATTTGTTGGTATCCCTCCCCAAAATTTTCCAAATGTTGGAACTTCTAGCAATCAATCAAGGTTTCTAAATACTAATGATGTTGGTAAGCCTCTCCAAAGAACTAATAAACCTTTTATCTTGGAATTAGGTGAATCTATAGTAAATGAAGTAATTGAAAGTGAAGAGTTTTTTTATATGAATGGGTTAATATGTAGATTCAACAATTTATGGCTAAGAATTTGTTTATCTCCACAAGTGAAGCATTGATATTTAGCAACCCATTATGAAAGGTTTTTCATTATGGTGTTTGACAAGTGAATGATCAAAAAACTAATATCTAAAATTATCTTTGGTCACAGAGCCAACACTTTCTCATGAATTTTTTTAGGGAATTAGTTAGTCCAAAAGATAAAACAATGAATTCATAATGCCCATACCTTATTCTAAAGGTTTTATATGGGTGTATTCATATTTCAACCTCAATTGTTAGACCTCAAGTAAATCTTTGCAAAGACGATTACACCACACTTTTGATCAAAAAAATCATCAATGCGAGGTAAGGGGTATTTATTATTTACTTTTTCTTTGTTAAGCATAGGATAATCTATATACAAGCATAATTTCTCATCCTTCTTCTTGATGAGAACCACTGGCACTCCCTAAGGTGATACATTAGGTCTAATCAATCCTTTGGCTAACAACTCTTGGAATTGATCTTTTAGTTCCATTAACTCTATTGTAGTCATATGGTAATTTGTGCTTTGGACACCAATTTTGAGCCAAGCATTATATTGATTGCAAAATTGAAGGCTCTTTTCGGAGGTAGCCCTAATAATTCCTTAGGAAAACATCTTGGAACTTATAAAGGAATGGGTAATCTTAAATATATGGTTCATTAGTTTCCCAAGTCAACTCCTCATTAACTTCATACAGTTTTTGAGAATCAAAGAAGAATAAATCATCTAAAATGTCTAACTCTTTAGACTCTTCCATTTGCTTTATTTTCATTACAAGCATATGACACCCTTTTCTTTTGGCTCTTTTTAGTTGCATGGAAAAGATATGCATGATCCTAACTTTATGTTGAATCCCTTCCAGATTAAATATTCTTTCCCAAATTCATCTAGACATTTGACTATTTTGTCAAAACAAATTACTTTTGCTCTATGATGCCATAACCAATTCAATCATATAATGACATGATATGACCCTAAGGGTTTTCATATGATAGAGAGATTGACTTACATTGAGAAAATTACAAATTTTACTTTGGATTCAAACAAACATTGCTCTACCTGATATCTTGACCAATTTACATATTCATCTGACCAAAATTTATCCATAAAACTAACTCATACATGAATTATTTTTTACAAACTAGGTGATATAAAATATTTAGTTGCACCAATGTCTCTTAAAATTGAAATAAGTGTACAAAATAATTTACTTGCAATCTCAATAGGAGCATTTTGATATTTTGCTTGGCAGTTATCAACAATTTCCTGGATCATTTGTTGAAACACTACTTGTTACAACGATAGAGAATGATTTTGATATCGGTTTCCTTGACTCTAGTTTTGGCATTGGTTAGCATATTTATCTCCTCCACTATTGAAACATCCACTAGGAGGGCCTTTCTTTTCTATGGGATTGTCATTCTTAAAGTTTTCTCTTTTCTTAAAATCCTTATTTCTCTTTCCATTTTGAGGATCATTTCAGTTATTTTGAGACCCTTTCCCATTTGGCCTTTGTTTGGAGTATTGAATCCATCCCTTATTTTTTATGGAAAATGATGACTTGGACCTACCAAACTTCTTCTTAGTCTTATCTTGGTATGTTGAGATAGAATTCATTTTTTGTTCGTGCATTATTATCTTTTCAAATACTTGGTCCATGATAGTTGGACCATGAACATCTACATCACCTCCAATTTTGGCATTCAAACCCATAATGAATTTCCTCATTTGAAATCAGTCATCATGTTGATATTGTGGCTCATACTTCAATAGCCTAGTGAAATTTTCCCAATACTCTTTTATTGACATGTCTCCTTGAAATAGAATTTGAAAATCAGTCAGTTTATGGTTGAATTAAAGATGAGATAACCACCTCTATTTGAAAATGACTATGAACTCATCCCAATTCAAGCATAGGGAGCTTATCCCAATTCAATTTTCTTATTCATCTACCATGTGGATGCTTCACCCCCAATTGATAGGCTCGCCACACTTCCTTACTTATCTATAAATAAATAATGATCTCAAAGTACTTTTCCATATTATTGATTCATGCTTTGACTTCATCTCCTATCATCATTCCATCAAAATTTAACATCATCAAGTTTGTGTAGTATTGTATCACTGTTTCATTACATTAAAAGTACATAGCTTGTACTAACATGACATTATTACAAGAATAGTTCATCATATTGATGACTTAATAACAATCAAAACCATAAAAATATTGTTAAGTTTTCACTAC